>JBAMHW010000015.1:9302812-9313114 GCA_037177495.1 Rhadinocentrus ornatus | reverse complement strand
AGACTTGAAAGAGAATAAAAGTTAATAGAAAATGAATGGTGAATATTGAGGAGTAGAATCAACTGAAGCTGAACTCTTGTATTTGGCAAAATCAAGACAATTTTCTTTGACAAATATTGGTATGTTTGTTTCCCAAACAAAAACTGTCAATACAAAAGATGATGTTACACAATAGTAAACACAATGCCTCTCTCCTTTTTTCTGAATGTGTATAGCCAGGGCCGGAATGGGACAAAAAGTCTAACGACTTTTTCTGGTATTATTGGAGACGTTTGGAGACTGACGTGAATGAATGTAGTTTACTCTTCCCAATGAGGAGAGGATGCTGCGCAGACCCCTCCCCCATCCAAAAGCACTCATATGAGGTCTTCTAGCAGCAGCCCTCAGCTCCCAGCTGTATACAGAGCAGACGCCGTTCTCCTCTCTTTCATGACCAGGCTGAAAATGAAATGTATAAAGCTGCTAGAGGATGATCCTGCGCTGGCTTACTGTCAGAGTAATGTCAATTAATGAAGAGTGTGGACAAAAATATTTAAAAAGTTAAAAGTGTTGTGATGTTCCAGACTCCCAATTAACAAAACAAAATACACTTAAAAAACTGAACTATAAACAAAGAAAGATTTTGACAGAATTATTATTTAATTTAATTAATTAATTTAATTTTACTTTACATTATTTCATTTATTTATTTATTTATTTTGCTGTTCTAAACATTTCCAGGTTGTCTTTCTATCAATTTTTGCCTTTCCCTCTTTATGGCAGCATATGTACTAGGCTGATTTTGCTATTTAGCGACTTCTAGGTCAGCCAATAGCTACTTTTCTTACTGAGGAGTTGGCAACAGTGGTTTTTCACTCTCACAGTTGTACAACTACTTGTGTGTTGGACAGGGACAGATGTGGACACTATATGTGGACAGACTGTTATAGGCAAGCAACCAAAGTATTAAAATACCCACCTGTCAGTTTAAAACAACACAAAAAATTAACATATTCTTTAATTTTATTCAGGTTATACCAGGAAGCCCCAAATATGACCTAGTGTATATAAATAAATACCAGCTCATTATTACAGCTACATAAAAGGGCTCATAGAGAATCTCAACCAGTGATCATGATGTTATCTTCAGATGAAAGTTTGACCCCCCCCCCCCTGCGTCTGTCACGTTGTGGGTGACTTGACATTATGTTGCCTCCCTCCAACGCTTGACTAGTACCATGGAGAAGTAGGCTACTTCATCGCCACATATTTGGACTTTTCTGGTGGTTTGCTTAAAAGTCTGGTTTCTTTTTGTATAAACATTTTAACAATATATCGTGCGTATATTTTCTCTGTAATGTGTTTTTATGGTTTTATATGACACTGTAATTTTCTAAACTTTTGTTTCAAGATTAAACGGCTAAATTGCAATTTTTTTTAATGTGCCTTATCTAAAATGATGTGATATCGAGAAATTTATTTAAAAAAAAGAAAAGTTTTAAAAACACTTTGCTAAAAAAAATTCCCTCTTCAGTAAAATATGTGCCTTAATGTCTTGTAAAACATTTTTAATCCTGATTGACTTTTCAAAATAGTAATTTTTAGACATATTAGGCAGTTCCAAAAAAGTTCAACCTGCAATACTTTAAGACGGCGTAAAATGAGACACGTTCATAATTTGATTTGCATTTGATAAGTAATTACAAGGTACGCTGCCACGTCGTTGCCGGCAGTAGACGTTCATTTCATGACGTCGCCCCACCGCCCATCTCTCATTAGCAGCCTAGCAAAATACCATTGAAATTTCAGACGTTGACACGGCGATGTTAGGGTCGGCTGCACCCTCTCCTTTGCTTGGTGTGTAGTTAATTGGCAGCGTTCACTCGCCATATGAAAATAAAACTTGAATACTCATATTTTTAATCAATCGTCAATTGGTAAAGGTGAAAACAGATGAACACAAATCATTTTATTGGTGGGTGGGTGCCAGTTTCTGCAGACCAATTAGCTGCACCAATGTAGTTCACTGTGATTCTTTTTGACTTTTTTTTATTATTATTTTTTTTTTTTCTCCCAGTTAGGCCCCTTAAGAGCCCAGGCCACCGGGATAAGACCCACTGCTCCCAACGGCCAGTCCGGGCATGTATATAGCTGATACCCAATTTCAAATCTATACTTTCTAAATACAATAAAGTTATTCATTACACACTAAACATTTCTTTTGTATTTGTTCTAAACAAATTGCAAGCTTTGCACCATTAAAAACATAAACAGACATAAATAAAAATATTTCAGAATATGAAGTTTACAACAAACCTGACATTGTATTACTCCAATTTTATAAGTCGGCTATATGAAAACATGCTTAATAATACATGAACAAGTACAAGTTACACCCTTAGGAAGCTGTTTAAACAAGGTCATATAATCTTGTTATAAAAAGTATTTTTCAAGAGCTTCTATAAGCTTTACAAACATTTTCATTGTTTTTCACTGTCACTAACTGAACATTGTTTAACAGTTGTATCATTAGGGACTCCTTGCCCATATTTACACACGTAGGCAATACGTAGTATCAAAAGAAAATGTACATTCTCAGATATGAACACATGCGGTTCACAAACACAGATTTAAGCAGGAGCTTGTACAAAGTTACACAATTACAACGGCACACACACAGAGGCTTTCCCATTCTTTGGGTTTGTTAATCCCGGCCATGTATGGGGGACATGTGGAAGCAGCTTGCCACAGCTGATAGGAGAATTATGTGGGTTTTAACCAGCTAAATAAATAATAATGTTTGTGTAAATTCCTCAAAAAGGATTTTTATTAACTGCGTTTTTTGATGGTGGATGAGAGATTCAAGTCGTGGCAGCCTACAATATGTTCTTTGAAGAGTGCATGCACATAAACAATACCATAGGTAGTTCATTAGGAAAATGGGCCATAATGGCCTGATTTTGTCAAGTGGGAGAGGAGGTGATAACATGGCGTGCTTCTCACCAGGCTGTCACCACCTCTCCATGTCCCGCCCTACTATTCTTTCTGCCTCATATTACTTCTTACCATAATCCCTCTCATGTTGTGATGGCTGGCACTTGAGAAACACCCACATAGCCAGACACACAAATGTGCAAACACATCCATACACACACACAATCTGAATAGGTGGCTTCAACTTCACATCAGGCAGACCTAGTAGTAAAATGGCTGTTTAAACTGTGCACTTAACTGACATCAGATGAAGAAAAAATACAAATAATGGGTTATTAAAGAAAATAGGTAACATATTGGGATTATAAAGAAGGCCAGGAAATAACAGGGGATGAAAAATACAGAAGTCCAAACAACAGGAGCATGTTAGCCTTTAAACCTATTGCCTTCCCTTGCCATCCACACAGCAGGTTACACATTTTTGACACTGTCAGTCATTGCAGATGACTGCACAGAAACATATATGCATGCTCACATCAAAGTGCAGGACATGAGAGCAGTCACAGATGCTAAAACCTATAAACATGACAGTGTTTCAAGGCCGGCTCAACTTAAAGTAAACAAACCAGTGAGCTGCATGTCACTGATAAGGCAATTTGGCAGGGAAAAACCATTTCCTCTTTTCTTGAGCAAGAAACCCCCCAAAAAAAACACTCAATTCCACTTGAGAGAAAGGAAACTTATTTGTTTGCTGTGATTGAGTTTGTGTTTGGTTAAGCTTGAGTTTAAACTTTGAGGCAGAACAAATAACACATGCAACAGAAATTGCAAGAAAGGGAGGGATAAGTCAGGCTCGGATCAGAAAGTGACCAGTTGTGTGACTCCTGGAGTTAAACTTAGCTGCGTACATCTTGAATGCTGCATGAACTCATATTTGTCTAAATCCACACAAATAATAAAATTTTGAACAGTAGTTACTGTACTCAATGAAGTCATTCAATCACATTTGTAGTCAGATTTTTGTCCTGATACTTGATGCTGTATAATGAACTGTCATGAATAGAAGGAATAAAACAAAACATGTTCTTACCATTATCTGTAGCCAGAAATGTGGCTTCATATATATTATTCTTCACGTAGATAGACTCCCGATCGAGCATTGCTGTCGTTACTATCTGACCATTGGTTCTGTTGATGGACAACCAATCGGCAGGGTCGTTCAGCTTTGAATACCTAAAGACACATATGGACAGAATGATCCAGAAGTTAGTGTTGGCGTTTCCGGGTCTACAAGCAATCACAAATGTTCTATTGTGTCTGTGCATACATAGATTTCTTCCACATACACACAGTCACAAAAGCACAACAGCCTGACCTTCACACAGTTTAATTCTTCGTCGACTTCTTCTGCAGAGCCTGAAGCCTACAGTCAATTTCACCTAATTTTTCACTCCTGTGTACCAGGCAATAAAGTCAATCACCTCCCTAGTTAAGCACTGCTGCAACTGCCTGTGTGTGTGTTGCACTTAGCACTTTTTTCTAGGAAGTGTTTGCTTAAAGCTGGGGAAGGCTTAAACTGCCTGAATGGGTTATATACATGCATGTTTCAGTGCTTGCATGTTTGCAAATGTGCCTCTGTGTTTACAGAGGAGCTGTGTGTTGCATGGAGACAGGATGATAGGATCTTGGCACTGCACATCAAACAGGAAAGTAGATATGGTAGCAGGTGGCGACATTCCTATGGGATAAAGGGCAGAGAAGGAACAAGGGATCATCTCCGGGATTGAATCTCAATCTCACTCTGATCTAACTGTTCTCTTTTCTCAGGCTTTTGTCGCACTCGGCTTCTTCCATGTTTTCAGTTATATCTGATGTCTCTCAACTCATGCTGCCTCACCTCATTTTGCCATGCTCAGTATTCATACATTTTCTTATCCCTGTGTGTATCCTCTCACCCTTGTCTCATTCATTCTGTGATACAGAGTTCATCAGCTGCTACTTCTCTTGGCTGCAATCTCCCTTTCACACGTGAAACATCATCTGTGGACATGTAACACCTTGGCCTCACACAACAAGGCTTCACTTAAGGGATGAAACTGTATATGACATGCACCTCCTACGTTTCAGTTTATCCAAGTAGAAGAGGATTTGACAATCTCTTTTATCGTCACTGTGTTGTAGTTTAGTGAACAATCTGCCTGCATTTTTCTTAATATGAATTTCACATACGTACACTTCTGCTAACATGGAATAGACTGAAATTCCTTATAAGGAAGAGTGGTAATATGAAGGGGTATGGCCAGAGTATAATCTCTCTCCTTTAATGACGTAGGGGGGATTTTCCCAGCAGGCAGTGGGCATGATCCCAGGCATAGAGCAATGTGGGGTAAGGGGATCACAGCAATGACATTCCAACACTCTAGACAGTTTCACACAAGCTAACCAGGCCCCTAGCCACTGACTGGCAGACTGTGAAATCACCATCAGGGCTACAGTGAGTCATCAAGCCAATCACAGTGGGAGGGCAGGATAAAAGAGAGAGAGAAATGATCAAGAGTAGGTGGGAAGGCAAAGAGGAGATATTCAGAAGTACAAGCATCACTGTATGATCAGATGTTAATGTTCCAATTAACATTGACTTCATACCTACGGCTACTCTATGTCCAATTGCATTTTACTTGGCTTTTTCACGGCAGGCTGACAAATCTTTTCTATGTTAGGGTTTTGGTGGATGGTAAATTGGTAAATTGGTATAATTTTCATCACAGCAGAAAGAGAATTATGGGTCAGCTTAACTAATGGTTTACACTTGTTCATATTTTGTTGTAAAAAAGTAATACTATTGAGCCATACCATAGGGCTAAGCAAATTAAAGGCATGAACACAATGATTTGTCTGCTTGATCCCGTTCTTTTCAGTTCAGTTCAATTCAGCTTAGTTAGCTTTTGTTCACATGGTGTGAATTCACAACAGAGGTAACCTCAAGGCACTTCAGCTAAATAGCAAACATCTTCGCGTCCAATTACATAGTCAATTTTATTGAACTCAGTGAAGTCCAGTTCAGTACAATTCTATTTTCTCTTATGGCATTCTGTAAGTATGTACACTTAGAGTACACTTGCTAAGCAAAGAAATGAAACACATCAAATCTTTATTTCAATTCAAATCTCCCCATCTCTTGCAGTGAAGTTTTAGGTATGCGCTAACGGGAGCTCCATTTTCAGACCGCAAAATATTAGAAGGATATTTCTCATGCAGTATAATTACCAAAACAGCTAGTAGTTCTATAATAATACGAATATTGTTAATGATACTATTAATCCTAATAAAATTTGTAATATCAATAAAAAAACACTGTATTTTTAACACTTTCCTTATCACTGAAAAAGTAAAACTGAACAAGACAAATAGCTTTTATAGTTGGGATTTCCATTTGTCCCTCATCTAATCTAAATTGTTCTTAATGCTGAGATCAGGTTCTAGAAGGAATACAGATGTATGCACTGTTGCCAAATGGACAAATAAATCTCCAAGAACTTAATAAAGTACTTCGATTCAAGTGCAGGTTTACCTTTTACACATATTTATTTCCTACAAACTTAGATTGTCATCTAAGTTCAAATGAAAGCACTCTGCATGAAAAAAATGTTTGTTTTCCTCTGCTATCAGTGGACTTGAACTTTTTAAAACACTGAGAAATTTTAATCTATATTAAAATAAAGTTGATCCCTTATTACATTTTTGTGAAACAAGTAAGGAAGATGTTCTGTTTTGATTAAGGTCAGAGTATCAAAGTGTCTTCTCTAACTTCACTCTTAATGGTTATAATTACATGTATACTCATGGCCCAAAAGTGAAAGATCTTTCTATTTAACTTTAAGCATTACAAATAACAAAATAACTTCCCAAACTTAATTAAACATAATCACCATTATCACCTCATATTTTCTTTTGCATTTGGGTGGAAGCAGAAATCTATGGAGTGCAAGATAGGTCATTTTGATTAATTGATACTTTTATAATCCAGGACAGTCAAGAACAAGAAAGGCACTTGAGAAACTGAGGTGTGTAAGATATTTTCTTCCTAAATGGCCTACAGAATACCAAAGGAACCTATTCATTTCTGGGCACACACAACATAATAACACAAGTGGGTGTATGACTTCGGATAATAAAAGCCATAACACTGAGGCTTGTTCACAAAACAGAGTGCCCAGCTCTCATGCACACTTTAACTAAGTCTCTCAAATAGCTCTCACTGCAGATGCAATAAACTATATGAAGCAAATGAAGTCCGGTATGAACACTGCATGGCTGAACTCATTTCCAACATAATGCATAGACATTATATAAGGTATTATTCTCCACAAGGGATGATTAGCACCTTTAGAAACACAATTGTAAAAGGTGTATCATCAACCCATGATCACATTGGACTGTAAGACTTTAGGGTCTCTTACATTAAAGTGAGAATGATACAAAGCACAAATTTAGTCTGTTGTTAAATGTTTGATCTATAGTTATGTCTGGGTGGGATAATGACAGATATGTGATTATTAAAAAACTCCCAAGGTTCTAATCAAGAATAAGGTAATCATAGCTAAGGAGCTATACTACGGGAAAAAAACAACAACAAAAAAACAACTTGATGTCCTTGAGAAAAAACTCAACACTAGCAATTTCTTTGTGGCTTTTAATGTTTGAATATATGTTAGTAAGTGATGCACTCAGATTTGTACTGAATTTCAGATTTAGATTTTTACTAAAAGGTGGGGAATTATCCTTCCTATGCCTCTTGCGCTCAATGAGTATGTGACAAGAAAAACTGCTTGCAAGACGAAAACAATATCCACATCAGTGACAGTTGCTTTTTAAATTGTGCTCTAACCTCATATTATCCATTATTAACACAAACTTATTGACGCTACAAAATTACAACGTTTTGTCATAATTGTTCGTGTTTACATGTAGCCATAGGAACCTATAAAATGGCATCCATGACAGTGATGATTGCACTGTACCAGAATGTACTTTAGTTTAAGCAATGATTGCTTACAACTATACTTAAGTAAAAAACCAAAAAAAAAAATTACTTAAGTAATGTTTTTGTCTAAATCCAACCAAGAATTACAAAAACAGTTCCACACCTATTGGTGAATATAGGTTTAAATTCATGGGTCATTACGGTACGGTTTAAGCCATATTTAAGCCCAATGGAAATCAAATAAACAATCAACATTACATGTCTAAGGAATGTCTAAAGGGTTAAATATGTGTGATTCTTACAGTGAAATAGATCTTGCGTCTTGGATGAAAGGTGAAAAGTCAATTTCTGCTAAAGCTTTTCACTTTTTCATTTGCTATAATTTTATTTTAGGCCTCAATAAACAGTAAGATTCTGATTATTAAAATGTGGCCTGAAAAAGTCAACATGGTATCCTTGTTTACAAGTCAAAGCCGTAAACAACTGTAAGTAACTGGCAGTTTCTATAGTTGATTTGTTTTTCATTTTTCGTGGTATGTCAATTTGTCTTCTTGGAAAGGATAAAAGTTCTTGTTTTTTCTGCAGCAAAATTGGAATAGAAATTTTGGTTTAAATGTTAAACTGGGTGTGAAAATTTTACTATTCCCTCTCCTGCCTCATTTTCAGTGCTTTCCCAATCTCCCCCCTACACCAGAAACCTCCTCTCATTTAGGAGATGGTAGGTGTGCGAGTACAACTAAATGTATGATTAGGCCTGACAGGTTAGTGATCTTAGCAAGCAGCAGGGAGAGGGATGACATTTATTTTTCAAATCCTCGACCCTGAGGATGAAAAATGCATGTCTCTAGCTTAGCCAAGGCGGTTTGGGTAATCATTTATGCTAGTGTCTCCAGTCCCATGTCTTGACCTTACTGGTTGGATGCCTGACAGGTGATGCATGATTCCTCACTCTCCCTCCTTCTGCTTTCCTCATGTACACAGTGCCCCAACCACAACAGGACACCGCCAGTCATTCCTGTTTTTGAAAAGCTCCTGCCAAGTTCAAACCTTGACCTACAGTCTGCTTACCATATTTTGCTCCTTTCTGACTTTCCTCGCCTGAAAGTCCCTCAGGCCTTTTTTCACCTTACTTATATGAAGGCCTCCATGAAAATCTTCTCTGGCTTCTCTTCATATATCCTCACCATCTAATTACAAAGTCATACAGCTTTTTGTCACTTGCAAAAGCATCTGTTGTTAATTACGAGTTATCCCTACTGTTTAATCTAAATGTCTTCCCCATGCAGAGATGCAGTACCTGTCACGTCTGAACACATCTACTCATTCAAAATACATGAAAATACTTTAAAAAGCTCTCATTTTATAAAAGAAAATACACACTTTGATATTCCTAGTCAGTGTACTAGTAGTTCATCTCGCGGATCTCCGCAAGTTGTTTTCTCTGGCATTTTTCACATTTACCATGTATTAAGCTATTGATCCATTTGATCAATGTTAATGCTATGATTTCCTCTGGCTAAAATCAAGAAAATTAATGGCATTATATAGCACCATGGAGAGGTTGTCTCTATGGAAATGGTATATAACATTGGGATTGAAAGGGAGTCTATTAAGATAGATTTAAATGAATAAAGTGGCAGTTTTGCCATCTATAACCTATACCTTTTTTAAGTGTTTTGTTTTTTTAAGAGTGTTGTATGCCAGACTACAATATGCTTGTAAAAATCTTAACTGATTTAGGTTGTGTGGTTCTGTTGTCTTAGACCATAAAAAACGAAAGAAAGAAAACAAGAGCGGTGAAAATAAGAGAGTGAAAAAAAAGAGACAGCAAAAAAGTCACACAGTGTGGGAGAGAGCCCAGCTGGTGACTTTGGCGTCTTCCTAAATTAGAATGTACACCCAATTTACTCTCATTTGCTGGGAAATTAGCTGGGAAATTTATTTAGATCCCTCCCCCTAGAAGATGGGAAGGAAGAAACTGTAGGAGTGTGAGGTTAAAAAGAGGTTGCATTAATGTCCAAAAATGTGTGTTATCGTCTCAATTGTGTATTCCTTATGTGCCTCTTGTAAATCACACCAATACACTCATTAAAATCTGGACACACACATTCACACAGACACAGAAGTGGAAACACATGGGTTCTGTGGTTGTGTTATCATAATCAAAAACCTTCTTCTTTCAAGCTAATACTCTTGGCACATTTTACTTTTAAGCCAAATGAAAAAGAATAATCAATCATCTTTGATAAGCCTGTTTGACAGATTTTCAGCAGAAAGTGGTCAGTTGTTTTAATCCTACTTATCTGAAATATCATCTTCACATCCACCATCTGTCAAGTCAAGTCAAGTCAAGTTTATTTGTATAGCCCTATATCACAACAAAGTTGTCTCAGAGGACTTTACAG
>JBAMHW010000015.1:9270824-9300732 GCA_037177495.1 Rhadinocentrus ornatus | reverse complement strand
ATAGATAGATAGATAGATAGATAGATAGATAGATAGATAGATAGATAGATAGATAGATAGATAGATAGATAGATTAATGAAAACTGTATCTTGCATTGGTTCTCAGTTTTCAGTGGATGCTGTAAGAGCACATGAAAAGCGTTGTTAAACAGGAAAGTGGTTGATAAGAGCACATGGCAGGGGAATATCTTGTTAGTTTGACTGTGTGTGCATACATAGGTTTCAGTAAATGTAAGCACACAGGCGCAACTGTTTATGTGTGACTCTACGGTGCACTGGGAGCCCATTTACAGGCTAACCACGCTCATGGTTCTTTGATCTAAAACCAGTGGTATTCAGAGCACAGGGAGGTCTAGCCTATAGCTGAAGGCTAATCAAAACACACACACTTGCTCAGACTCACACAGCCTGAGGGAAGCCACAAGGGTGAGAGGTCAATAACACGGTTTCCATCTTTTTGCCCAAGAGCCATTGCACCTTACATCTCCTCTGTATCCCTTTTCCTATTTCTCTCTTTCCCTTTTACCTAATTTGCTCCGCTGGACTCCAACTTCACGGCCCCTCGCCTTCTCACCTCTGCCTTTCCCCCGCTCCCTGTGATCTATACTCTCTGTGGGCTACATTTTTCAATCCTTGGAAATCTGTCTTTGCCTCACTTCTCTCCTCCTCTTTGCTTCCCTTGTCATCTTTGGAGTTTAACATAATATGTGATTTGCATATCTTATTGACTCACTCTAACCAAGCGGCTGTATTTGTGTGTCCTAATGCATGTTTGTTTGTCTCCTAGCTTTATTACCATGTGGCAAAATGAAAACCCATCTTATGAACTACCCAGACAGCAACGTTGAAGCGTGACATGTTCTGGTTAAGACCTCATGCCTTGTTTACAAGGAAGCTCAAGTTTCTTGTTGAAGACTGACGCATACCTTGGTGTCAGGGTGTCAGTGTGATTAGATGCGTCTGTATTTGCAGTGGTGGATGCCTTGGTTAAAACAGGAACAACTAAGCTGAGCCATCTCTTGACTTTGGCTTTTAAAAGTTTTCTGAAGTGGCTGTTCGGGCTCCCTTTTCCCTGAGCAAGCCAAAGCCCCTTTGTATGTTTGTTGAGACAGTCTATTGCTTGTTTCCTCTCAGGGGCCATCCTGTCTCTTATTTTATGATTTCCTGATAACCTCCCATGGGTCTTAATGCAAGCTTACGGCTACCCAACTTCCTACTGAATTTCACAGAGAGTGAGGGGAATGGATTATTAAAAGCCGTCATCTAGAGATAATGAAGAGAAACAAAATACCAGTGCGCATTGCTCAGGGTGCAGTGGGAGTTACAAAGGACATGTTACTGCTAGTTTTCTTAAACATTATTTTGTGATGTGAGAGGAGAATTGCAAGAAATGTGATGTAAACACCCATGGGTCCACAAAGTCACTCTTAAATAAATACAAGCTGTAACATGGTGAGAATATTTACACCACTTCTCAATGTCAGAATTGAAGGATCTTCTCCAGGATAGAAATCAATGCTTTAAACGACATGATACAAACCGTGTGAGTTTGTTTTCTTTTTTGTACTTTTTCTTTGTAAAATTGATGTAAATCCTCTGGGCAGCCTGTCAATGAGAAGTCATCCAGTAACATTGCAGGTTGTAACAAGGCATGGCTTTGTTGTTGCTGTCATTTACCACAGCTGCTAAAACATTATGAGTGTATAAAACCGTTGCCTTTGTAATTGAAAAATCAATACCTAATTTGCTACAGTGGTCTCACCAGCCATTGTATTTAAGTCTGTGTGTGAATGCATGAGCTATTTCTGAAGGGTACAGCAGCCTTCAATCCCTCTTTTGGACATTAAGGGGCATATGAAAGGCAAAGACCCCATCCTGTCCCCATTTAACTCTGCAGTTTAGAGATCTGACATCCAGCACAGAAAAAAAAAGGAGATAATCCTTTATTTTACAAGTACCTTCACAATCTGAGTGCACAATGGCAAGCTGTCATCTTACCTTCACTACAGTGACCATGCCATCATTGGTGACCGGATCAGTGCGGATGGTGAAATGCCCATTTGGGTCTCCACTTATGATTCTGTAGATGGCGTTCCAGTTAGGCGAGTGCGGTTGGTCAGCATCTATAACCGTCAAGTTAGCCACCACAACATCCACTCGGTTCTCTGGAACCTCACCAGAAAACTGCAGAAAAAATGAGTAAAATGTTAACCAATAAACATATTTTTGAAATATCTTTACACCTCATAGGATCCACCGAGACTTCATCATAAAAACTACTGTCATTTGTTTTACAGGTGGAATACATGGTCTTACTTTCACAGCAGCTAAGCGTAAGCATGCAGTAAACACAGCTTGCACACTAGCAAGCACTTGCACATAGGGTGTTGTTCTAGTTTCAATGTTTTCTTCTCTCTTTGTACTTATCCTTGATGAGCAGTAAAATTTCATTCCTTTGAAATCCAGAGTGACAAGGGAGGAAAAAAACAGATGAACAGCAAAGAGCTAGCTAGTGGAGGCTTAAAACATCTGTTTGAGTGTATATAAGTAGTTTTTAGTTGTACTCGTGCTGTGCAAAAACATGTGCTTTGTCCTGATAAGCCTGATGAGGAGCGAGCTGGTGTTTGTCATGTGTCTGTTATGGCTGGGATTGTTATTTGTCTGTTCCGGCTCAGAGGATAATTGACGCTGACTGTACCAGCAACCCTGTAAAACCCAAGTTGACCGCCGCCCCACCTCCATAAACAACCCATCAAGTCTTAACTAGTGACATGAGGTCAGGGCATAACATGCCTTCAATTCATCTGGAGGCAACAGGCATGGAGAAACATGCAATCACAGTGTCAACATGGGTAACAGGCGTGGATGAGCCACTGAGCCTCTTATGTGTGTGTAGGATTTCAAAGAGCAAAGCCACAGACCAAACACTCCAACAGACCATAATACCCCGCCTGGCAACCCTCGCATCACCCAGCAAACAGCCGACAGCACCGGGCAGATTAGCGGGCTGCGTCAGGAGAGCTGTTCAGAGACTCAATGACATTCTTAAGACAATAGATGAGTCCGGGTGGTCCTGATGCACTGCCTGCTTTGGATAAGTAGACAGCCTGTCGTATGTTATTGTCAGTGTGACTTTTTGTATGTGTGGGCTTATGATTTGGTTCAGGGACTCCTCAATGGCAATTCAATAAAAGCCAACTTCCAAGAAAGCTGTTAAGTTCCCTTAGGAGCCCTGAAGCGTCTTTTTTCTTGGTACACTGTAACATCTAAGGGCAAGTGTTAACCAGTTATGAGGGAAGACAATGAAGGCTCCACCACAACTCTTATTATTATTATTATTATTATTATTATTAATAATAATATCTTGTTTTAATATCTCTGTATTGAGAGAAGGAGCTGGACGTTTTTCACCTGTCTTTTTGAGTAAATCTGTCTTTTTTTCACATGGTTAATCTTATGTAGTAAAGCAGATTTTAAATTCTGCATACAGATGCATTGTCAATGGTTACAGTCTCTGTCAGCTGCAAAATATCACTGTGAGATCCAAAGAAAACTGTGCCAATCAACTTTATATCCCTGATCAATGTGGTTTGTAATTTTAGATGTTGTTCAGAAGTTTAGAATTACTCTAAGTAGACATAAAATAAATAAACTCTAGCAAAGCAGCTGACATGGACATTTTCTAGGAAAAAGCAATGTTTCTATGCTGATTAGAATTTAAGAGAACTATTATTTGTTCACTTCAAGTTAATAGCCTCTTTGTGTGTCAATAACTGTTATTTTTTTGTTGTTGTGATTATTGTAGTTATTGGCACAAACAGCTGGATATCTGCTGAATTTTAACAGAGGAGTTTACTTGAAAATGAAAATAATATGCAGGATGTTGACCTGGTGCTGCAGTGGAAATGTGCTGGTTTGCTGCAGGGTGATTGGTTTAGTGGTTCCCATACAGAACTGAAGCAAAAAAAATTTTAAAAAATAAAAAACTAAACAAAGTCTATTTGTGTAAAACAGTCTCATCTGTGATTGTTAGATGAGCATTATTTTTGTACCTATGATTCAAGCAGAGCGCTGCTGTCTCTGAGTGAGACAAAAAGGTTGAAAGATTGTCTTTAAGCAAGTGTTTCCACAGGGAAGGAAAGGGGAGCTCTTTGACTGTGATTGGCAAGGAGTACAGTTGGCTTTCTCACAACACTTGACATACCACCTCTTGCCAGCACCCTCAACTATCTGTCACTGTGTTGGCAGTAGGGAAAGGCAAAAGGAGGTAGAAAGAGAGTGGAGAAGTGACAAGAAACTCCATCATATGAACTTTGTGAGGAAGGTAAAGGAAGAAGGCCAAAAAGGCACTGCAGTAAATCCTGCCCAGAAATACTCTGGTGGCTGGATTGTGGTTCCCCGCACAGAGCTTCAATACTATACAAGAAACATCATTACAGTGATTCATGCAAAAACAAGCAAAAGATATTAATATTTAAAAAAAAATAATTTTTGATCTCATCTTTCTGAACCACAGACATAATGCAATAAAAACTGCACACATACACTGGCCTTTGCCTGCTTGAAAAAACAGGCCAGCTTCTGATAGGCGTGATGAAATATTAACCATCAACATTAAAGACATATTCCCCAAACTTTATATTTCTGGGACACGCTGAAAGATCTATGGGGTTTACTGCAAACACTAAATATTTGCATAATGGCCTGCTTTCCCAACAAAATGACTTCTATATCATCTCCCCACAAAAATGGATGATTTATGAAGGGAGTGGTTAAAAGTGCTGGTCTCATCGTGACTTCAAAACCTCCACTAAAGTTTATCATTAATATCCATGATAGTATTAACTTCTCCCTGTGATGCTGATGAAAATGCACTTAAACACGCTAGAATACAGTTAGAGAATTTCAATCTGCTATTGCCCACTATCATCAATACACTGCCATCAGTGGGGAATCTTAATGCAGAGAGGGGGTGCCGAGTCAGGAAAGGCCGGTGATTTACAGCAAGGCATGTTTAAGCTTTATCACGGCTAGAAAATAGCTGCTGTGACAAAATAATCCCTCATTTTTTCTTCACTCCCTCTCATCTTTCATCCTTTTTTTTCTTTGACTCTACATTGTGGTCCACTGACCAGTTCATTCTTTTGCTTTGTTCTCCCTGTCTCCTTTCTGCATGTTATATTTCTTGTACGCTCTTTGTCTAAATTGCTTCCCTTCCTCTGATGAGCCTCTATGGCTGACAGATGCTTACTGTCAATGCTAACTCATCATCATAAGGGTCTTAATAGCCCCCAGGGCAGATGCTAATGCCAACTCCTCTACCACCTCAAAGGGCTGAGCGTATGCCGTCTTGCTGATGCTGCCCGAGTCGCTGTTCCTACAGTTGCAGAGCTAAGCACCTAATCTACCCAACAGGCTGATTGCTCTCATCACTTCTGATAGGAAAGCGCTCGTCATGAATAATCCTGACACCTGGAACCAAACTGACACCTAGCAAGATTTTTCATCACAACTTAAGACTACATTGCTAGAAAACTAGCTTCACTGTGGAGCATCCTTATTTTATTAAACAAGTGCACATCTCTGCATCAGTTTAGATAAGAGTGTGAGACACTGCTGCCTCTTCATCTGCTTCTCTCAGTCATCTGAATCTTAAGCGACACTGACAGAAATACTTAAAGAGGGAGCCCAAAGGGAAATCTCCTGCTTCCCTAATTCATTTAATGATAATATGGCCAAATTGCACCACCAGTGATATAAAATATAACATACAATGCAATCCTTTGGACTCTAAATTTTAGCTTGCTCTAAGTAAGGACTTTGTGTAATGCATCATTCTAAATCATCACTACAATCATTAACCATTTGTTGGTTCTGGTTTAGTTGTGATAAAAGTCAATAAGATTGAATATTATTAACTTATATCTGCGTTTTTATGTATTTGTCCTCTTCAAGATTATATGAAAATACTGTCCACATTTTAGAAGTCTAACTCACTGCCTTTATATAAACATTTTCTTGCAGCAACATACAGTAACATTGTTGTAGCAAGTGTTTGTTACAATGGAATTGCTGGAATTCACTCTATGTAAAGTTCTCCAAGAAGTTATTTATTTATTTAATTTTTTTATTGCCACTTGGTAGTATTACAATACAACTGTATTGGAATTGAGTATCTTTTCTCCCTTTCTCATTTTGCTGCTACACCTCTTTTCATTCTGCATTTTATTTCTTCTGCTTTCTTCAGATATATATCTCTCATGTCCTTTTACTCCATCATTCTTAGAATTTTCACCCTATTCTCTGAATCCAAACCGTCTTTTTCCCTGAATTGTTACCCTCTCCACACTGGTTGCTTTGAAATAACTCACTGTTCTAGAGGTCATCATGGGAGGGTTGTCATTGATGTCCGTGACAGTGATGATGGCAGTGGCTGTGTTGGAAAGACCAAAGTTCAGGTTGCCCTCCATGTCCGTGGCTTGCACGATGATGGTATACTGGGACACTTTCTGTGAAATGCAAAAGTAGAAAATAGAATGAGACAAAAAAATTAAAAAATTAAATAAAACAGTGCAGAGTTATTCATCTGCAGAGTGCTTTTGCTTCCACAGGTTTACAGCAGCAGCCACAGACTGCGACTCTCAGGGGGTAAACAAAGCTGAGCCTGTGTTCTGTTCAACAGTCACTGTCCATGGTTGTCTCTCTGAAACACAGAATCACAAAGAGGAAAATCTTTTCATTTGACTGAGTCTAAACATCTTCGGTGGAACCTGGCCAGACATCACACCATCCAAAGGCTGCCCCCCCCCCCCCCGCCACAGGCACATAAAAGGCACTGTTTACTCGGAACCACTGATGGACAGATGTGAAGACAATGATCCAAGTTACAGAGATTAATAGACTATCTGTAAAGCAATAATATGAAAGAATAATAAATGCCATTTCCTCCTTTGAAATGTCACAGTGTCACTTCAGTGGAAGCTGAAAATAATTGTCTTTTTTGTATTTCTGTATATGGAGGCATTTGAGTTCTTCCAGCCATGCAGCTTTCTTCCCAACCTTTTTTCCTCCCCTCTTTTTGTGGCTTTCTCTGTCTCTGCTTCTGTCCCACGGTGCAGTTAATGGGCTGCAGGCAGGATGGAGCCCAGGAGCTGACTGTCTGGATAATTTGTCTCGTCACTGAGATTCCCAATTACATTCCCACTGTCTCTCTCTCACCTGCTAATTACCGAGTAAATATCCCAATTAGGCCAGGACGCCAAGTCAGGAGGATTAGACGGCTATTCTCAGTTTCTCTCATCTTGATGCTAGATGAGATGCTGAACTCCAACCTTGTATACACACTCATTAACACTTGCATATACACACAAGCACCAACAAGTACACAACAACACATACACGCCCCTCTTTTTCTATATCTTGTGCTTGTCTGACTGTCCCATCAGCCCGTGTAGAGCGTGTACACAACACTTTCACTAATTAGACAACTGATTCTCAGCATCGCAACAGCACTGCAGCGAGCCCAGTATTATCTGGAAGACTGAGGTCTCGTACTGTCAACAAGCTCTAAAAAGTCCACTGCGGACCAGTGGAGAATCATTGTGGGAGTTTAAAAAAAGAGAGGAAAAAGACATTTCAAAAGTTCAGATCAGTGGATAAGAATCATCAGAATTGTGAAGGATTTTTATTAATTGTTTTTAAGACCAAAAAGTGAGGGCAGACTTGAAAACAACTTCATTGGGCCAAAGTGCTGACTGAAAGTGGACAAGGGAAGCTCTGCAGTCTTTTAGCTGTTTAGCATCTTCCTGTAAAGGGAATATTGGATCCAGTTTTGTTTTAGATTCCTTATCTAAGAATACTGCTATAGAAAACCAGAGACTTTTATTCATGCTCCAGTAACACTGTACACTACTCTTTTTCCAAACATATCAGGACATAGGTATAAAACCACTTAATGTTGTCTGAGTCATCCTTGTGTTGCCCAAACAGATTCGAGCTGCGAAGGCATGATTGCCACTAGCAGCTCATTTTCACCAGAAATTATGCCACAGTCCAGACTGTTGTTTTCTGTTTGGCAGTGTGGGCATGGCACAAAGGAAACTATTGCACATGAATAGTAAAATATGCATATCAGTTTACGAGTCTAGTCATGCATTTTGTAACACAGACTCTAACTTTACCTTTTAGCATCTTACTATCCCCCCTGTCTTGCATATAGGTGTCTTTGGTCATTTGAACATTGGTAAGACATGAATAGTTAACTAGGATGTCACAATTACAGATTTTCTTGATCTGATTATTTCAAAAGTCAAAAAACAATCATGATTTTATGATTACCACAATTATTCTGCAAAAATTAATTTCCCAACCTGATAAATGTATAAAATTACAAGAACACTTCTTTTGGGTCTTTAAGTTTTATTTCATGGCTGTCTAAATTAATGTGTTACTGGTAAGAGATTAATCTGTGGAATTAACTCTTTTTGTTGCACATAAACAACATAGGTATTTCTTATGTCATTACAAAAATCCGAATTTGGCACTTTCTCAGCAACAGAAGATTATGGGCATGTCGGTGCTTTGTTACAGTTGTTAACAGAATCTACCAAAAACCACTTTATTCTCCTTGCTCATGAAGATTCTGAAAGTTTACAAGCTTTACATTTAGAGGATCGCTGCAGGATGATCCATTTTATTTATCAGCTAATTTTGTTTTCGTTACCTGTTGCGCTGTTCTGTCTGGCTCAGACATGACCTTTTATGCAACATGGCGCTATTAAGGAATCTTAACAATTTATTAAGTAATTGTGACATCCTTAAAGTGGACACTATGACATAGTAACTCATATAGAGATGTAGATCATTGGCATGCTGATGAACTGAAACCTAAGCTGCATCTGTTTAGAGAACAAAGTAAGAAAAATGTAATCGTATTATTTTTAAGTTTTGTAAAGTTGCAATGATTTTTTTCAGTTTGGAACAATGTAAATATTTCGTGCTCTGTCATGTTGCCACTTCTGAGACATCTGAAGATGTCCTTTGGCATTAAGTAACAATAAGAACAGTCCTGTTGTCATTGTCATGTGTTCATGGTTGCTTCTGATAGGGAACACAAATCAGCATGGACACTGACCAGTTACTTTACCTCCCCTAAGTTGCGTAATGGCTTGTTGCTTGGCAGTTTTTTGAGAACACAACTCAATGATTCAACAAGGTTTGGCTATTACTGTTTCTAAACATTTGCTGCAGAAGCTCCTCCAAGAGAATTGAACTACACAGGCCGGCTTTGGTTTCCCATTTATATAAGTAAGCCTTGAGCTCCCATGACCCTGTCTTCGGGTCATCAATGGTCCATTTAAGATCAATAATAACCACTGCATTATACCATACCACCGAACAAGAACCTTATAGAGGAATGAGGTTCTTGCACAACTTTAATGTAGTTGTGATGACTTAAGGGTTAAAAGGTTAGAAAATCTTGCTTCTAATAGTGTCACCTCTTCCTTCAGTAAGTCATTGACAGATTGACACTTGAATTAAAGTGCAATTTAATGATATTACACAGGTAGTGACATATGTTCATGTGCTTTTGAACGACAATCAAAAAGCAGTAATAGTGTCTTTATTCAGCCTTTGCTGTGATCTCAGTGCAAATATTGAAAGCAGGGTTAGTGGGATTCCCTGTTGGTATGTCAAGCTGTGATGCTGCTCTTTGTGCTTATCTTGCTCCTCTGCTGGGGTAAGCTTAGCCTGTAGCTTTTCTTGAACTTGCTTCAACTAAGAGAAGGGGGGAAGTTAGATAACTGCATGCTCACAATAAGAACAAATAGAAGAAGTCTGAGAATCTGCTGAAAAAGAGAAAGCTGATTACAGTGATACTACAGTCACCTGAATAATCATACGCAATAAAATGATTCAAGCAAGAGAAATCATTATGTCAGTATGAGTCCTTTGAAGTACACAAAGGGCTAGCAGGAGTTTAATCCTACATTTTGGGGTGACTGCCTGGATTTGCTCTGTGGAGATAAAATAGTAAAAATAAGCAGAAGAGGTTTGGCTGAGGAATTTTTGGTCCACACGGCCCTCATTCTTCTCTTTCCCTCTGGCACGCTCATGTCTCACACTGCTTCTCTGTCTCCATCACCCTATTTTCACTATCTCACTTTTTCCATCATCATGGTAATACTTCATCTACCCATCCCTGTTTTTGTTTTCTTGCCTCCCTCAGTTTCCTCTTTTTCCTCCATAGCTTCTGTTTTATCGGGTGAAGATGTGATTATATGGGCTTTTGTGTTTGTCTGACAGGTGTCGAGGGCATTCTATCTCAGATATTTCCACTCTTTCTCTAACACACACACATGCATGCATGTACACAGCTCAACATGAGCAGCCCACTGCAGCATGATGTGTTGTTAATAGGTCTGTCACAAGTGACAGTTTGGGAGGATGATCTGTCTCACAGATTTCTTTGCAAAGTTGTCATTGGCACATCCATGTTGCGAAAATAAACACATTTGGATCTTGTCACAACTTTTATAAACAAGGTGACCGCAGACAATTTACTGTACAAAAAAAAAAAAAAAGGAAAAAAAATTGTTGATGTTTATATGTGTGGTGGAAGGGAGGGTGGGGGATGTGTTGTGACAATGGCTACAAAACATCTGAAAGTCACATTTCAGAGAATCATGAGAGTAAACAATGCTGTTAGAAACATTGCTGCATAAAGGGGAAAAAACGTGTATCTTTTGTCCACTAATGGCTTTCAGCTCACTGACTGGGGTTCGTAAATTTTACCACCATCTACTCTCACATCTGGCCTTTTATGCTTACAAAAAATGGAAAGACTAACCTCTCGATCAAGTCCCGGTGCCACCGTGACAATGTCCCCAGTTTCGCTGTTGATGGTAAACATGTTAGGTATGGGGCTGTGTGGAGTCTGGGACAAGATCCGATATCGCACCATTCCATTAGCTGTGGTGTTGTCATCGGCATCAAATGCTGACACATGCATCACATAGGTTCCTGACAAGGAAAAGAATATCTGTCAGCATTTATCTCCACAGGCAGTTAAACATGATCAAACACAGAAGTTATCTCCTATTTCCACGAAAAGCAATAAAAACAGCTTTACTATTCCAACACTTTTTGCTGCTATTACTTTACAGTGTCTGGTATGAGCAGTAGCTCAAAGAAGCAAGTGACAGCTAATGTAAGTAAAATTTTATTCATACAGTACTTTTTAAGATGTAAATCATGAAGCGCTTCACAGTGAAATCCAAGAAACATAAAAATATAAAATCATAAAAGCTAAACAAAACCAAGTTTTAAAAATATGTATTTTCAGCTGCCTTTTAAACGTGATCACTGAGCCCACGGATATCAGACTCAGAGGAATGTTCAGAAGAGTGGGCCTCGGTCACCTTCAGTTTTCAACCCTGTTCTGCTGCCAGCAGACTCTAATCAGATGATCTCAGTTACCCGCTGGGACGTATGGCTGCAAAAGTTCTGATATAAGTTGAAACTTGACCATGTAAAGCTCTATGTTAAAAACCCAACATTTCCACATGTACTCTGTAGAGGATGAGGAGCTACTGCGACACAGTTAGCAATGGGGTGACATTAGAATACTTTAAAGATTTTGTTAGAAGCCTTGAAGCAGCGTTCTGTACAACTTGAATACATTCCAGTGATGTTTTTACTCAGACAAGTGAATATAGAATTGTAATAATCTCGACATGACGGCTTGGTAAATAATTATAATGGCATCATCTGAAAGAAATATAATTACACAACTATTTCTGACCTATTTCTATAACTACATAACTGTTACTCAATATTTACAGAATACATTTCAAGCCTGATTACACTCTGACCAGAAACAAAAGAAAAGTGTATTTTTGCTGAGCCACAGGCAACAGGAGGATTGTTCTTGCTGCAGTAACACAATGTAGCAATGTGGCACCATCCCAAAGGACTGTGCTGATGTGTGACACTCATTTTTGCTTTAAATCTTATCCATTGTGAAACTGTTAAACAAAATAATTTTATTGCTCTAACTGACTTCCTTGCTCTTCTAATAGTTGATTACATTTTGAACTGCTTTAGCTCTGATACAAATGTTTATAATTTGTGTTTAATAGAACTCATCTGGCTCAGTGTGTCCTTCAGCAAAGAACATCCAGCACATAGTGACAGATAAACAAGACTGATAACAGAGGTATTCACCATTACCTGCTTCATGTGCAGACTTTGTCCCTGGCCCTAGCTTCCCTTCCTAAAATGTATCTTGCAGAAAGCCATGAGGGTAAACATCTCCCAATAGCTAAATAAGTTGACAGTTCACTGTTACGAAAGCAACCTGATAGGGCCCTTTTTCTTTATGTGGTTGCATTAAAAACGACAGCCACATTTAAAAAAATTTTTAAATAGCAAGAAATGTATCGCTGTAATCTCTGGTTGTTTTAACATAATTGAAGGACATGAAATCACAAGGACATGAGCAGAGGAAATCTTTTAGAACTGCTGTCAGTCATCTTAAAATTAATGTGTGATAACACACACAAATGAATCAAAATGAGAATGTGGTTCATACATCTTCCTGTCTCTTTGTCAATGCAATAAACAGCAGCAGGAAGTAATTAATTGTTAAACATAGCAGACACATGCTGTTTAAATCCAGGCATGCCTCTTATCCACTTTTTGTATAAATATTACTTTATTTGCCCTAATGAATGAACCTTTCATAATGCATACACAGATCTGTTGTGGGGAAAAAAAGACTTGCTCATCTCCTTCCACGAACGCTCCATTTGTTTGCTTTCCAACTTCTGCACACTGATAAAACTCTGTGGGAACACTCCTTGTCACCCAATCTCTTTCTTCCACTCTCATAGCTGATTCTAATTGCCAGAGATAGTGATATCATGCCAGTGACAGCCCCTGTCCGAGGATAATTGTAACCGCAGCTCCCATTTCAAACTTCATTACATTTCAAAGCAATATTTGTCAATGACTCGGCCAGAGGGAGCACTCTAAAGCCCTCTCAATGAGACTAGGGGAAAAAAGCTGTTATGAACAGAGGGAGGGAGGGAGAGAGAGTGATAGAGGACAGATTCTGTGTTTGGTTTGAGTGCAACTTAAGTGATGATCAGTTATCCAACCAATATCTATTCATTTCTGGAGATGGAAGGATACAAAAAAAAAAAGAGATAAAGAAAAACAATGTGTCACACATCACTTGGGTAATTTCATTAAGCTGCACTCTTAGGGGGTTTAATGTGGACCCTTTGTATGGGCGTCCTAAGCTGTGCCTGACAGGATTACGTTCCTATAATGAGTCTTTAATTTGCAAACTAATTCAAGTCTGTAATTGGCCTTCCATTGAAACCACTGGAGCTCTAAATTCTAAAAGTCTCTTTTCTATGACTATTGTTCAGTTGAATGTCATGCATGCCACAGAGGCTTGTGTGCTGCGTAGGGCAGGGCCGAGGGAGAGGTTTCTGCAGCTGAAGAGGAACGAAAAACAAAAAACAGAAAATGAGGAAGAAGAAATAAAGCATAAGAGTAAGGAAAGGAAACAAGCACCTGGACTTCTCTTGCGATTGTCCCTGGTGCTCTAAACACTGGCTCATCAGGCTCACACTCACAAAAGCTTGCACACTTAGAGCTCATCTCTGTGATTCTTTCACTCTGAGGTTAGAAATAAAATGACCCAGTGGTGTTACACTGTGGCACATTTAATCCTCAAACACGAACACCTTTTTTGGTTTATGGCTATTGTTGTACTAGGCTAAATGAAAAGCCCCTGTAAGAGACATGTTCTCCATCGTCTGCTAAATCATGGGGAATTGAAAAAATCTCTCTTCCATCCAAGATTCACTTGTGTAGTCACACTTTAAACTTTACCACTCTTCCCTCTTGTACAATTTACTCTGTTTTTTGCCCAAGTCTTTACATTTTTCGAACTTTTTGCTAACTAATACATCTCTTTTAAAATAGCTCCTGTTTCACAGTCCTCTTATTGTTTTGTCCATCTGTCCAGCGATGTCTTTACCTGGTTTTGAGCCTTCATCCACTGAACCATTGTAGACCTGGTTTTTGAACTCAGGTCTGTTGTCATTCATGTCGATGACGAAGATGTACAGATCAATGGGGTTCTCAACCTGGTTCCCATTCATGTCCACAGCATGGGCTCGCAGCTGGGAGAAAAACACAAGAAAAGAAGAGAAAAAAAAAGAAAAATCAGATTACAGCCCATCACTATTATTATGATTGAAGAAAGATTTGAAAAAAATGTGCTAGTAGTGGCTTTAACTGTATAATATGTAACAAAATGATGATGTTCAAGGGCAAATATTGATTACTGGCTCTGTTTAAAGTGTTTGCTTGCTGTGTTTGCGTTCTAGATATGGTTATCCACTGAACCCGCATGACAATTAAAGCATGGAAGGTAACTTTGTACAATCCAGTGTAATTCAGCGTTGCATAGGGAAGCAGGGGGGTGTTGGGAATACGTTGTTGACGTATTAACACTCACGAATCTCAGGACCGAATGTTTCCTCTCAGTCTACTGCACCACTTTTCTTAACCTCAGTGTTGAGATGACATTTATCCTGTCAGGGGCTTTAATGTTGTGGTTGTTTGAGATATAGTATAGAATTCATTTTCAGGTTGAAGAGCCCCAACAGTCGCCCTTGAGAAAACAAGGCCAACCAGCTGAAAGCAAGATTTTTTCTTAACATCCAAGTCAAACAAACAAACAAACACTTCTGTTTGCGCAACCAGATAAAATCATCATTACGGAATTAAACCATGTAACAGCTACAAAAAGATTTCCAAAACCTTAACAACAGTATCTGACATATGGACAAAAATTCAAGGTATGCCTCTTGCAGAGAAATTGCTTTTACAATGTGCTCTTTTTCTCAACTTCTTATCTCTTTTACACTAAGTCTCCAGACGTTTTTATCTCTGTCGGAACCAAACAAGAAAGTCTGTATTATAGAATAGGATGACTTGGTTGTAAAAGCAAGGTGTCTGTTTAAAAATTCAACGTTGGCTCCTTGTCCAACACTCTGTCTGCTTTCTCAAATTCAACTCAGCTGTGCTCCGATCAATGAAATCACAACTAGGATTTCTCACAAAGTTTGGACATAACATTATTACTAAAATAACATTCTGCAAAATACATACTGTCTTCTTTTTAGCTCATGCAGTCTGGAAGGAAGAAAAACCAACTAAATAAAACAAATCAAACCAGACAAAATAAATGAATTATCAGGAAAATGTACATCTAAGTCTTTTGTTTCTTCTCTTCTATACAAAAAGGTCAAACTAACAGACTGAAGGGGGCTTCTCAACATAAACACATTGGTTCTTTCTAAAAGTGTTTTGATTCACTTGACCTTCCTGTGAATGTTTATATCCCTGAGCATGAGTTATTCAATGATATTTCTGTATTTCTTTCAGCTTCAAGCATTGGAGATGCTAAGTCAAAAAGTAAAAATAAAAAAATTAAAGAGAGATGCCATCTACATCCTAACGACATAACCTGCTAAATATTTATTCTGCAAAGACACCATGAGTCAATTTCAGACCAGAAACTTTGGATTTAGCAAATGATTACAAATGTGCTTTTAATGGTAGGAGTAGGACAAGTGACAGAACTGGTAGAAACTTGAGAGAAAATGCTGAGAATGGACGAGAAAAGATAATATTACATGAATGTAGGTTTGCTGTAAGTGTACTCTGATAGGAAAATGCTACCTGGGTAGTGCAGGGACATAAGGGCCAGATAAATGGAATAAAAGAAGTGAAAAGAAAACAGAATAAGCAGTATTCTCCCCCTTATTGAGGTAAAGATCCTCTCCACTCCTGCTCATCCTCTCCTTTTCACCAGCTTCCTGTCTGCATTTCCCACAAAATGGCATCTTCAGGTCTTGCTGAGGTTAATTTGACTTTACTTTTTCCACTCCATTGTCTGATCTGTCCTGCACTCAATAACTATGTGCTGTCATTGCATATCTATGTGCTGTAGCAGGCTGGGAGCCAGACCCCTTATCTTAACCCATCCTCGTCCCTCCATACTGCATGAGCCCACATCCTAATTCAATAACAGCAGGAGTCAGAGATTACTGCCATGTTTAAAGAATGTAAAATGTAATTTTGAGTCCACATTAAAGTTATTATCTTGAAAGGCAGGCAGGGTGGTAGTGGGGGGAATAAACTATATGAGGCAGTGCTGCATTTCGCAAGAGGCAGCATCCTGATATAGATAACAGCAGAATCAGACGCTTCAAGGTTTGTTTTCTCATAAGAATGCATCTCGTTGCGTGGCCGGTTTTGAATTTCAGAGTGCTTATTCTTTTGAAATAAAAAGAACTCGAGCGTAACTTTGTTCTTTCCTTGCATTAAATATGAAGTAAACCAAAGAAAGACCAGAGACCCAAACTTTGTGTGCTGCAGCTTCCTAGATAACAATGGTCCATAAAGAAGACCATCTTACTTTTAAGATCTTTGGAGAAGTTACTGCTTAACTGGCTTATAAAGCTCTAAAAGCATCTAGTTTGAAATACTTAGAATGAAGTGCAACACTTTTCTCCATCTTTTTGCACACGCATCTTTGCCTTGTCTTATTTGGTTTTCTTTACTTTGTACTCTGTACTCACACTTTCAGCTATGACAAAAAGGTAACATTAAGCAAGAATTCCCTCTCCTAAATAAAGGGCCTCATTCATTGCAGTATCTTTTGGATGTAAATCTGCTCACCTACCACTGAAGGGTAAGACCTGCCACTATACCAGGACTATACCTGATGAAAGTTACCATAAAAATACAAAGATAGAAGCAGAAACAGAAAAGATCAATGGCTGCTTAAAGTAAGTTGCTGTAATCCAAGTGATGATTTACTTATTACAGCAGCTGAGGAGGTAATGTGATTACTTCAGTTTGTCTGGTTGTCTGTGAGGATTGTGCTCAGAGGTGGTAGCAGGTAATCTGGCTGTGTTTGCAGGAAAACCAGCACCTCAGTTTCATGTATGCAGAGTTTATTATTTAAAATCATGACCTGGCACTCATACTTCTTGTCAATGCTCAAGTTTTTTTTATGTCCTTAGAATTAAAAAAAAAGAAAAATGAAAAAACAACAGTGAAATCTGAGTTTTTGATCTGAGATGGAAGAGAGATGAGACTTTTATGTCCAGCGCAGCTAATATGAATAAATTCAGTCACATTTATCTTCGTTTACATTTGACAGTATGCATGATAACCACAAAAAGTTATTTTCAGTTGAGCTTTGATATGTACTTAAGTATGGAAAGGCTTGTTTAATATTTAGCAACACTTTAATTTAACACTAATGAAAAAGCAGTAAATATATTATTATATTATAGTTATATCAAATTAAATCTATTCTGACGTGATAGAAGTTGTGCCACAAAATGCTTTGGAAGCAACTGCAAGTGAAACACAACAGGTTCAGTATATTTTAGTATTCTCTTGAAATAAATACATTCACAACTTTTTTTTAACTTTCTTTTCCTCCAAGAAAATGCTGTTTTGAGATTAATATCCTGCTTAAGATTATCACTAAAGCCAGGGGAAAAGCAAAGAGAAGATATATTTATTTTATCAATTAAGATCTAAAAATACTGACATAATGCTAAAATTGTAAACTCTATGTCTGATAGTTGCTTCTAGCTTGGAAGAATATAGGAGATTCAGAAAATAAATCTTTGTGAACAGATCCAGTTAACACGGTGACTGAGCCAGAATTCAGGTTACCCATCTTCTTTGAACAGAAAAACTTTTTTTCATTGTTAAAGAACTAAAAAGTTTTTACCAAGCTCACTTTTTGGGAACATTCCTAAAGTTCAGTTATCAGAGAGAAATGCCAACAGCTCCCCTTTTAAAAAAAATAAAAATAAAGTGTTAAGTGTGAATCAATCATGGTAACACAGTGAGCAGGAATAACCTTTAAACATATTCAAGTTAATTGTTCCAGTTTGGTGCTAGTATTTGCTTTAAGTGAATCTAAGCTAAGCTAAGCTAACTCGTTAGCTAGACCTAGCTTCAGATATGACTGATATAAAATGTCTCTTGTAATACTCAGGAGAAACTGAATGGAAGCATCACAAATGTAAAGCTATTTCTACTCATAGATATTGAACAAATTTCTCGTGTCAAAAACTGATTAGCTAGGGTGGTAAAACCAGCTGGTGTGCTGTATGGTGGCCATTATACAGCTTTGATGTGTTAGGTCATGAACACTGGACCAGTGCATACAGGAAGTGCTTGATCAGGTTGGGACCTTGGAAGTTTTGAGAGGGGGTCAACACTTTGAACTCTTTTTTGTGTTCCTTGAGCCATCCCTGACTAACTTTTGTGCTTTGGCTGAATGCATTTTTCTTTTTGGAGGATCTTGTGGACTGCTGTTGTGCTGCAACTGTACTGGAACAATAATTTTGGAAGCAGTGCATGTCAAAAATAACATACAGTTTCCAAGATCCAAGTTCTTCCAGCATAACTTTGTACTGTACCAAAATTATCACAATACCTCACTGGTTATAGTGATTGGTGTGTGCCCATGGTTATTAATGTACCCACTTGAGTAAGAAGTTGGTACTATTTTTCCTGTGCTTTTCCATCATATGCACTTATTCCTACTTCAGCAGTTAATAATGTGATGGACTGTGAGTGTAATTATCCCATTTTCTAACTCACATCAATGCTTATCATGCGATGTTGCGGCACCTACTGTATAAGAGTAAAGACACAAGCAGGACATTTCATCATTTGTACCTCCAGATAAGTACTCACATGATAAGAGGAACGATGTTCACGATCCAGAGGTTTGGTGACAAACATCTTTCCAACCACAGGGTCAATATTAAACACCTCATTGGGTGGTTGATCCGCTCCTACGCCAGTGATGCTGTATCGGATTGAGATGTCTTGGTCCTGGTCTGAACGAATCTGCATCACAAACAGAGAAATACTCAATCAAATGGGTGAAGGAAATCTCACAATGCATCTCAACAGGCTATGCAACTTTGCCTCGTATAGCTTTTTATCTCTGTTTTTCTGTTTTGTCAGCAACACTAAAGAAAAGAATATTTCCACAGCATACCAATGGCTTTTTCTCTGCAATACAAACTATGAAGTGTTTATTATTCAAGTTGGAGTTTATTATATACAGCACTGGAGTTTAGTAGCTTTTGTTTTGTAAAACTTTATTTTATCTACAAGACACATACACAAGCACACTAGCATACACACATAGTTGATTTTCAGAACTTTAGAGGACAATAGACACATAGCCGTTCCTCAACCATAAACAATTCTTGGCTAAGCTTAATCCTCACCCAGCCTCACACCAAGACTTCTCCTTATAATGTATGATTTACATCACTGTTTGTACTCTACATAAATGTTATATGTGAACACATGCCCATCTCCACAACATAAGTAATACAAATATTGACACATACTTATCACAATTTGGCATTTCTGGCCTCTGCTTGCTCAAAAATTTCATTAGTGGTGCTGGAGAGAGAAGCTTTCTGTGTGGCAGGACTGGACTGCTTTAAAAGAAAAATCAGAATTCAATACTGTGGGTAGGGAGAAATGAAATCAACGTACATTTACTGCTCAACCTGACAGGTAGAGTAGGTAAGTATAAGACATAAGGGAGCTATATGGGGACTGCTGACATGTTGTGAACAAAATGTCAATCACACTATAGGAAAGTGACCCCATGAGCTTGTGACTTGCTTAATTAGAACAGGAAACATACTAGTTAAGTTAAATAAATCTCAAATAAAGAGGTGCAGACAAGAAGAGAATGAAATAATTACTGTAACACATAGGAAGCAATGTTCTTTTGAAGGATAGTCCTCCGTTTTTGGTCCACCTTTCCTTGTCATGCAGAAAAACCAGTAGGTGCATTAATTGATTTGAACTAAAGTGCTTTGTAATAGGGACTCATTTAGCTAAATTATGAAGTTTAGTGCCCAAATAGGGTCCAAACCGCCAAGCATTCCATTTCTGTCCATTAACTACATGACAACCAATGAAATCAGCTGGTGGATCAAAATCACTCAATCACACACTTATTCTAGTATGCAGCCACTTACTTTACAGATACACACACATGCACACACACACCTACACACAGAGGAATATGCTGTTTTTTTTCTTCTAATCAATGAGCTGAGTGCACCAGAGGAGTAAGACTGTCCAAAGTTGTCTCCATCTTTCACCACTCGAAACCAATTTAGCCACACTTTTGACACACCAGGAATTCTGCCCTGCTGAGAAAATAGCTGAAGGAACTAACAAGGACGAGGGAAGGACATACGGTATTAGGCAGGTGTCATGTGGGCTCTTCTAACCGATGAAGTAAAAGCTTGTCACTATTACTGAAGGGGTTTGGTGTCTTCCTTCCAATCCTGTTCTGCAGCTCAAACATTATTATTAACTTTCTGTTACAGTCGTTGAATAAAGGTGTGTCTTTTTAATCAAACAAAGGAGATCAGTTTGACACAACTTCCCTTCATAAGAAGAAGTTGTCACAGCTTCTAGTAAATCTCTCTGCGTATATCTGAATGTGTGCATTTCCCTGGAGATTAGGGGGGCAGAATGTCATCATGCTTTGCACAAATTTAGGTGAATTATTTCTGACAGCTATGATAATTAATGAGATCCAAGCATCGAGTGCTATTTCTTCAAAGTTGCTCTGGTCATTAAACTAACAAACTAGCAATATTGTGATATATTCAAACAGCAACTTTGTTGAACTCTTCGTGCTGTCATTACACTGCAGCACAGCAACACCTATACCTTTCACAGTGCTTCACCAAATGCAAGTAGCTATTACTTATCCAACTGTGTCAGTTTCTTCTCCCCCTCTCCTGTCCCTCATTTCCACTCCTTCCTTCTCCACTCATCTATCCCCTCCACTGTGCTCTCTGATCACTCCTTCTCTTCCCTTCAGGTCTCAGTGGGGACAGAAGCCATGCATGAAAAATGAAATTACTTCAATCCTTTGGCCTTGGCAGTGGCATATAAATCCTCACCAGTTAGGAAGTGATAGCTCTCCGTAATTCCATTTGGGTTTTCCCGCCCCCCTGATTTTCCACCCATTTCTAAGTTGTCCTGCTAGAGGTGGAGGGGATGTGGGAGATTCAGCTGCATGTTCCCACAGTCATTCCAGCCAATTAGCTCTACCTCCCACAATGTTCACATGCAAGACTTTAAGATTGCTGAGGGATGCCATCAGAATCCTTATCCTGATGTGTTTCTGATTGTGCAAGGATGCACGAGTGTACAAACATGCGCTCAATCATGCATTATTGTTCTCTCCAGTGCACTTGTTTGTGAAAAGAAATCAATTAAAAATGCTTAGACTAGAAGTTGTTCCAGCTAAAATTCTTCCACAAAGCTTGCTTAGACAGTTCAGAGTCAATAACAAGCAAAGCTGAGACCAAGTGCTGCTGCCTTGATAATTAGTAATGAATGTAATGAATTTAATGTGTATAGCATTAATTTATCCAGTGGAAAAAATTAACCAGCAAGTTCTTGTTGCGTGTTATCAGTCCCCTTTTTGAATCACAAAAGATTGTGACAGGCAGGATGTTACTTCAATAACAGGAAGCTTTCTTTCCTATTTTGTCATTTTCACTTCAGAAAAGGAGAAAACTGGTTAAAAAAAAGTCCAGGATGAGATAAGCACAAAAAGCTTCTCATAACTACATAAGTGCTTTGTATTTTCTTTAATGAAAAGATGCAAAGTCTTTCTCTCTTGCTCGCCTTATTGCACTATCTTGTACCTCACAGGAGCACACACACAAAAAAAAACACATACACACGCATTGTGTCTATTAAAGGAAATAAATTACAAAGGAATTAATTTTCCAGTGTGGCAACAATAATAATCAGAAGCTGTTTTTTTCTTTGTCTTTATCTCACGCTCCTCTGATTTTGCCTTTATTGCCTTGACAGTTTGTATTCACACAAGTCTGCAGGAAGAGAGAGAGAGAATGGACACGGAGCAGTCATCTACTGAGAGTCATGACTGTATCATCTGGCGTCAGAACCCAGACGCTGTCTAAATGACCCATTTGTCGATGGATCAAAGCAATTCCCTTCATTACTGACAACTTGTCTGGTTCTTAAGGAGATCTTATCAGTGAGCTTTGCTCTCCTCTGCCAGGCAAATCTGAATCAAATGAGAAAATATCATGCCATCAGGTCTTCGGGGAAAACAGACACGAGGAGATGAAGAGAAGAAGATGAATAACACAGACATGCTTTCACTGCAGCAACATGACGTGCACAGGAATTAATTGTAACTTGGGTTGATGTTAACTAACACTTGAGTATCCAACTACGTCCTCCGTCTGTCAGTGCAAACATAATAATAATGGTACAACACAAAGAACTGCAAACTAAAATTAAACCTTATATTAATGTATTGTACAAAAATTTAGCTGTGAAATGTGTACAAAGACAAAAGCATGTGCAGTGGTGTATACAAAGATATTACAAATGAATAGCCCCGAACAATATAGGTAGATGTAAGCTCTCTTATATACATCCTATAGTTTCCTATGAATAAGGGTGTGGCCTAAGTGGTTAATATCTACCACTGAGGAAATACGCCAGCAAATAGATTTCCCTGAGAAAGAAAAGTTCAAATTTAAAAAGTGTATATTTCATTTAATTGCAACACTTTAGAACTAGCTGATCTTTATCAAACTTCTGGTGCAAATAATCATCTGGGTTGCACAAAACATTCAAGTTTATCAAGATATCATCCAATGCCACCATGTTTCAGACCTGTAGCCTAACTGGAGTGTTGAGATGAACACGGTGTCAAGTTTTAAAAACATGGTCGATAAAAGAAGGCTGAAACCCAATCTAACATGCTGAGCTAAATAAGAGACACTAGCTGAAGTGTTAAGAGTGGGCCATGAAACACCTAAAAGCAAATGGATGGGCCCTAATGGACTCAGAGTACTAGCAGCAAGGTGGAGGAGGTGTTGGTGTGGGCTGATATTATTAAGGATGAATCTGCTGGATGTTGTTATACTAAAGATGGAGTGAGACTGAGACACTTTTAAACCTCTGGTTATTTTCTGGAAAATACTTTTCTCAGATAGACTGAAGAAACAAGAAGTCATAAAGAAGTTTGTAGCACTAAATGAATATTTGTATGATAAAGACTTACGGCATGTAACCAAATACTCCACTGCTTGGTTTGCCAGCAAAGGTATCAATGAAAGCAGAAAGATTACTCCTCTCTCACCTTATTTAAATCCTACTGAGGATGCGCGGGCCCCTCTGAAATGTCAAATTTACAAAGAGGAAAGACAATAAATCTGTTTGGAGAGAATTAGGAGGCTGTGATTGCTGCTTCAGCAAAAGGTGATCAAAGATGAATCATGAAACCGACAGACAGCATACATGTAGATCTCATGGTGACTATTAAAGAGAAGACTTGCTAGAATGAAGAGGCAACAGGAGTGAATTTTGCTTTACCAAAAATGATGGATGTTCTTAGAGGGCCCTATCGTCCCTTTAAATCTGTGCACAATGGTTGATTCCACATCTGAACTGGTCGGCTGAACCAGTTGCACACAGAATGCAGCCAGACAGCCAGTGGACAAAGTCATGTATTTCCCAAAGAAAGTGAAGTCTGGATACCAGAGAAGGAGGCAGCAGCTTCTATTTAATTTATTAGAGAAGAGAGGTGAGCAGCACCTGAACAAACACACAGTTTGCAATATCAGCAGAGGTGTCTGTAGGCAACATGTTAGGATTAATTTAGGGACAACACAGATCTATTTCTATCAGAAATCAATCAAAGTTGTCACCACAAATCATTTGACTTTGCAATAGAAACAGTTCCACATTGTGTAGATATTTTAAACATTTCCTAAGGATCAATCATGACATATTTGCTGTCAATGAATTCCTTGTAATTTCAGTTTTCAGAAAAACTGAATGCACCCGACCCCAAAGTCTGTAAATCATTTTTAGATTAATCAAATGAAACAGGAGCATTTTCCAATATTAATTAAGCAACTTTAAGGCCATAATGAATGATTAATAAGTAGTCTGATAATATCCCTACTGTTGGAATGCTCATGAGTCAGATTTAATACCTTGTAAAAAAATATCTGATATTGAGAAAAGGGGGCTCATAATTACTTTTACCTTACAGTCATTTAGCTGACGCTTTTATCCAAAGCGACTTACAATGGTTAGGCAGTAGCATTAAGGGTCTTGCCTAGGGACCCAACTGGAAGGTGTTAATGTTCATCCCCCTGGGGGATTCGAACCGTGGTCTCCCACATGGGAGACTGATGCTCTACCAATTGAGCTATCCTGCACTCCATTCAGTGCATTAACTAGAAAAGTGTGACATGAATCCGAAAGCTGTCCAACCTGCATGTTACAGGATACAGAGTAGAAGAAATTTACAGTCAGACAGGAGGCTCAATGCTAATCATATATATTATAGCTATGATATAAATGGAACCTTTCTGTAACTGTAACACTGTAACATTGCAATATATCAGCATTAGCAAAGACTGAAAGCAAAAACCACATGGACCTCAGTTTCAGACATAACAGCATCAGGTCCAGTGTGCTCATTTATAAAGCTGGCGTAGGTACAAAAACCAGCACGCCAAATATAGTCAACTTTTGGGATTTATAAAAAAAACATGGCGAGAGAATGTTCCTACCTCCACGCAAACTCTGACCACGTACGCACAAAATATGGGAAAACGGGAAACTGCGACACCAACTGCACAGACTGAAATCAAGGAAATGATGAGGTGGAGAGTCTGCTGCCGAAATTTACCAGTCAGTAAAAATCTGAAAAGTAAGCTTCGGCCATTTATTTTGAGATCCAGCAGGATCAGACTGGAGCATCTAGAAGTGATGCAACGTTTCTGAAACACATGGATTTCCTTTATTTATTCTTACACAATCCTTTTGTCATTGTTGTCCCAATTTCTGTGAAGACAGTCTCCATTTCCCGCAATTCCTTGGCTACATTGTTAATAGCAGTGATCGTGTCCCTCTGCACCTGCAGGACTTCCTCTGAGGACACGTTGCTGCGGTGCTGCGTGGAGTCTCTGGCCTTACTCCCTTCTTTTTGCCCCTACAGGTTTAATGCTAGTCTACATTTAAAGAATAGACTTGTTTTTGTTCTTTTAAAATCATACCACCATGAATGGAATAATTCTCCCACATCGCTAAGATCTGCAATCTGCAACCTTCTTTCCAAGACTACTTTCTTTTGTTGTTTTAATTTTCATTGTGTTAGCATTATTGCTTATAACAGATGGTGTTTTGAGATGGCGAGGGAGCTCTAATGTGTATGTCCTTGTTGATTTACAATGTTTTCTGCCAATAGATGTTTCATGATCTTCATTATTCTTCATTATTATTCATAACTCTGTTGATTAAATCTTTGCTGATTTCCATCTTGTGTATCAGGGGATCCTCTTAGAAAAAGTCAGATTCTGCATCTTGAGTGGTTTAATCTTCTTATTAAATACATTTTTAAAAGTGATATCATGCCATACTGCAGCATTACAATGCTTTTACCAAATTTGAGCTGTTGTGTTGGATTAATCTTCAGAAAGTTGAACACTGAGGCATTTTTTTTCTGGCTGGGGACTCCACAAAACAAAATGCCCACAGCCCAATAATAGTTTTTAAAGTATGTTTATTTACCACATCTTCTCGTGTCACTGTATTAGTAAAAGTTTTTAGGTATCTTGGCTCTCCTGTCTTGTGTGATACACTTACCTCTATGCGAATACTACCACTGCACTTGTTCACCTCAGTACTTAAGCTTTTCAGCCCACAGCAAAAGATTAGGAGAGAAGCCACAAAAAGTAATGAAAAGGAACAAACTCTGGGCTTAAGTACACAATTCAAAATTAAATTTGCAGCGTTTGCAGACACTGATGACGCCAACAAACTCAATACGTTTGCAGATGAAGAAATAAAAGGCATATTTGATGAAAAACAGTTTTAGTTTGTTGTCCAGATATAAGTTTGAAGTCCCAGATATTTGTCATCTTCAATCTCCTCTTCCACGATGGAAATAGTACTTTGCTATCCTTTTCCTCCTAAAATCAACAAGCATCTCTTGTATTTATGAAGATGTCAGGACTCAGAGTTGTAATCTTAGGCTTGGCTAACTAACAATGGAAATTTTGATTATTGGTGTATTTGTGTTTTTGGTATTTTAGTTCTTGTTCAGTGTCAGTTGTTCTTGGTTTCTTGTATTTAGGATCATGTTCTGTGTCTTTTGTTTTCTGCTCATTAGTTCACCTGATCTATTTGTTCATTCACTTCACCTGTGTCTCGTTAGTTCCATTAGTTTCAGGTCTTCCCTTGCCAGTTCATGGTTTGACTTCTGCTTTTTGTTAGTCCTGTTTATTTTTTTCATGCCATGCCATGTCTGTGGTTTTACATTGGAGCTGTCACCTACATGGATGAAATTTTTTAACCCACACATGCAAGTACTCTCAAGAGCACTGAAAGCAACAGATTCTTTTAGCATACTTGTAGCTCATCTTTTCCTTAATGAATATATGCCTCATGGGCGCATTTTAAGGACAGTCCCAGAGTAATGATCTTTGTGGCTTCTTTTAGAAGTTGTTTATTCTTGTGCTGGCCTCCCCTACTGTCTGGGATGTTAGGGAATCTGTGGATTTTTGTCACCTCTTGTGTGACATTGTTATGCCATTCCCTCTGTGTATTTGTCTCTTCTCACCTTCCTGTGTGAATAGTGTTTGAGTTTTGCTTGTGTGTTTGTGTAATTTGTCCTCATTCCAGGTCTCTGTGGTAGAGAGAAGGTCATGTGGATCAGGCCCCATCTGTTTGGCAAAGGGATGGCTTCGCTTAGGATGAGCTAGCTTCCAAGTAGATAAAATACCTGGATTTGTTGAGCTCCATGCCCAGCGAATCCCACAGTGAGTTGATCATCTCTAAGTCTCTTTGGCCTCTCTCTTGGATAATGGAGGTATATACATTCTGTACTGTACATGTGGCATCTCCACAATGATGTTGTTTACAAATAGGGATGACAAGTCCATTTTTTAAATATTTATCTGCCAACTTGGATTAAAAAGAAAAAACTTTGCTGGGTTTTGATGACTTGCTGTGCTTGATCTATGTCCCCAGTCTCAGCCCAGCACGCTGTACTCCTGTTACAAGTTTGATTCAGTGACCTGTAGCAGTGTGAGTATATATTTAGCTAATGTTAAATGCATTGTGCACAGAAACCCACTGAATGACAAAATAGAACCAATCAAAATTTTTAAAGTGAAATAAAACCAGTAGACTGGAGCCATGAACAATGTTACAGAACACACACAAATACCACAAATGACATACACCTCTTCACAACTGTGAAAGGTTTATGCTTTTGACAGATAACTATTATAATTTATGTTTTTGTCAAAGTAATGCAAGTAGTAATTACTGTCTAACTGTATTTACTGCTTTTGATGTGATATAAAAAGAAATCACAGGGATAAAATTTCATCAGTGTTCAAACACTAAAGAAACAAGCAAAACTGGATTCAGAATACCTGTGTTTAACATATTCTCAAGATCTAAGAATAAGAAATGATTTTGTCTATAATCTTACTTTCCTGATTGAAAATGTAAAACTGCTGAGCCTGCCTGTTCTGCAGTCCATTGCTTGTCTTTCTTTATGTTGGATAGCCAGCTCTACATGTTAAAGCCTTTTAAAGAAAATTTGTAATATTGGCCCATTTTGTTAATAGATGAGGTAAGCGTTGCATCAAGATGAATAACGTAATTAAAATCACATCCACTCAGTTTAAATTTCCCATTTATCTGTTATTTTTACAAGCAGTGAATCTCTTAGACTAAAAGGAAGTCATTAAACACCTAATCCTGCCTGACTGATGACATAAGCATTACTTGGCATATTAACATCTTGCATAATTTTAACCACACCCATTCAGCTAGTTGTTAATTTTAGATGTTTATTTATTATTATTGAATGATTTAATGTCAGCCCCTGACAGTGTGGTGCATTGCAGGTGTAAGCAGGGTACCTGCAAAACAAGCAGACGTTCTTTGCAAATATGTATGTCACCTGTATGTGTGTTTCAACCAGTATGAGTTGCTTTTTTTGTATTGTTTAGCTTTAATTGTTTTTTCTTTTTACTATTTTTCTTAGCTTCTTAGCTATTTTATGTTGAGCCCTTTTGTTCAGTAAGTTGCTTTATAAACAAAGTTGGCTTGGCAAACCGTTAAATTGACTTGAATTAAATAAGTGTTTATTGTTATAATAAACTTGAAAACAATTACATCAACTTATGGTTTTTATTTCTTACATATTCATTACAACCCTTTTCCAGACTACTAAAGGAAATCAACAGCCATTTAACAAAAGCCGATCAGAGGTTTTGTTTTCTAAAGATAAACACAGGCAAGTTACCGAGTACAGTCTGTTATCAAATGTAGTTTAAGGCACTTTCGTTTTACAATCTATTTGCCTCATCGTTCTTCATGAACATGTCTGTGTATATAATCCGGTTTCAGCTCCTGTCTGTCCAATTTCAATGATTTTTGGGACATTTTCTTTATTGGTGCAGCTCAGTGAATCAAAGAGGGCAGTCATTTTTCTTTCAGAAGCGGGCCTCTGATTGGCAGCGCAATCACGTGACAGCCATACCACCACTTTCGAAGTAAAATGTTGTGACGCTGAAAAGTAGCTAGTGCCGATTTACGGTGATGATCACGAGACTTGTGCAGGATAAACGGCTCTGAACCTTTGGAGTAAAGCTAAAGGCAAACAGGTCTTTTTTTTAAGGAAGAATTGTGTGGTCCCCAGACGGTGGAGCAAGATGAAATGATAACAGGGTTGACCTTACGGCTTAAATCGATGAAACCCTTTGTTGATAAAATAAAGTAAGGCGATGATGATAAGCTGACCTTTGGTGGGTTTAAAACAAAAGTTGAGGAGCAATTAAAACAGAAAGCCAGTGCAAGTGATGATAATGTGACGAAGGTAAGTGTCTTCACACCTAAAGGAGATGACAGCGATATTGTGCTTCCACTGCAGCCTACAAGGACACATGGCACAAGTCTGTCCTAAGGAATATCAAGGACAAAGATGGGTGCAGCTTCTGCAAGAGATCAGGTAACAAAGATATTCACTCCAGATGGCTGATGTGGATGACCACACTTTTGTGAGCAACTGTCAGAAAATACAAATACAGAAAGGATAAATAGCGGACATCGACACTGTTACTCCTCAGTAAGAAAAATAGCTATTGGATGTCCTAACAGTTGCTGGAAGTCGCTAAATTACATCATCTAATTGCATAATAGCCTAGTACATATAGTTGTAATGGATGTTGCCGTAGAGAGGGATGTCGTGGGTAAGGCTAAAATTGATTAAAAGACAACCTAAAAATGTTTAGAACAGCAAAAAATAATTAAACAATTCTGTTTATTTTTTTGGTATTTTTTTTAAGTGTAGTTGTTTTTAGTTAGGGCTCTGCAACATGCCATAACACTTAACTTTTTAAATATTTTTGTCCACACTCTTCATTAACAGATATTACTCTGACGGTAAGCCAGCACAGGATCATCCAGCAGCAGCTTTGTACGTTTTATTTTCAGCCTGGTCATGACACAGAGCTGATCTCCTACTCTGAATACAGCTGGGAGCTGCGTGTAGGAGCGCTTTTGGATGGGGGAGGGTGTCACATCCCCCGGCCTGTGGCCTGAAGTTGTGAGATGCAAATCTTGCTGTTCAGTTTCCTTTCGCGGATTGGCTGTGGATTCACGGGGGACTTCCTGCTCTTCTGCCCTCCCCGGCCTGAGGTTGTGAGATGCA
>JBAMHW010000015.1:9241082-9270724 GCA_037177495.1 Rhadinocentrus ornatus | reverse complement strand
ATAAAATTTTATTTGGTTTTTTTCTATACAAGTTATCCGGCTCGTTTTGTTCGACCCTTGAACCCCTGGTTGCCAAAAAGGGGTCGTAACAGAGGGGTCTGCGTCGCACCTGCTCCTCATAGGGAAGCGTAAACTATGTTTAATGTCAGTCTCCAAAAGTCTCCAATAATACCAGAAAAAGTCCCTAGATTTGTCACTAGTCACTTTTTTTTTTAAAGAAAAAAGTCGCTAGAGAGGTCTGAAAACTTCTAAAATATAGTGACAAAGTTGCTAAGTTGGCAACAGTGGACATTGGTGCAACCTCTCGCATTATCAGGGACATGGAAAAGTTTAAAAAGTTTGATAAAATTTTCAAACTGAAGGAATACTTTCTAGTGCTGGCTGATGGATTTTCTGTAAGTACACACTACCATTTAATGATGATTACTGTATGTTATTTGTCTACTCTCTGAAGGGAGAGAATGAAAGTTAAAGTAACTGAAAAGTTCATTGCAGCCCATAATGGGACGTTTGAATATATCAGATCAACTGTACTGTTACACATGGACCTCTCAGAGACAGGATAAGGGTTAACAGAACTTGTTTATTATAATAAACACAAAGGAATGATCTTACTCAGACAGGTAACTGGAGATACTGGAACTGTGAAGCCGGAAATGGGGAGAGAGCAAGTCCAGGAGGGTGCGTAGGTTAAGGTCCGACCGGGAGTGAATGTGGAGCATGAGCTTATATGGCAGGACGGGTGAATGGGACACAGGTGTGGATGATGTGGAGATTGTAGATGGATTAGCGGGAGCAGGTGTAAATGAGTAGGAATCCAGGGTGTGGTGGCTGTGGTGCCTGGCTGGACCAGGTGAGGGCATAACATGTACTGAGTTTAAGCGCAATACTTTCAGTCCCTGTTGCATAAGAATTCCATCACACATCTAACTTTCTCGCACCGTCAGAATGGGACACCTAAAAGAAACTGAAGAATTTTGTCTGAAATGGCGAGGTGCATGCTGATTTGTAGGGCAACCTATCTGTGAGGCTATGCACATATGCTGTTATGACTGCTGCAATGACTCGCAATAGGTGTGTAAAAAAAAAACATATGGAGGCAATACGCAAGGCTATCTCATTGCACGGGCTTACCTGGGCTGAAGCCAACAGAGTTTGGGGGCCTATCACCTTGGGACAAAATTAGCATGAAAAGTGAAATTGTTATGTAACTTGTCAGTTTTCCTGTCAATCACATTATATGAAAATTTGAGGCTGCTGATTGATCCCAATTAATCCATTGCTACTGTGTCCAACCTCGCCCCCTTATGTGTCAATCTGGTCAGTCAATCTATCACCACTTTGATAGGGAGACAGGTGCAAGATTTTGGCCAAAAGAAGTTTGAGAGTGGTGCTTCTAAGAGAAAATTGGCTCGCGAAAAACAGAACCGGGAGAAAAATTTACCAAAAAGCATACAGAGGCTCACCGAATTCTTTCAGTCTCCCACCAACGGAAGCAGCAGGGCCCACGCAGATGCTGGAGGTAAAGGACACGGGCAAGGAAGACAGAAGTGGGACGGAGGAGTAGCGGTCGCACGAGCATCAGAGAGGGGCGGGGGATGAGTCAGATGGCGCTTTTAGCAGTGACCCGGTCCTCTGGGGAAATGACTTTGACAAGCCCAAAGTACGCGTTTACTGGAAAAAAATGGGACCGGCAGCTTGTCAAAATAAAAACGCTGGTATGTCTGCATCGGAGCACATATATAAATAGCAGAGACACTTTTTTCAAAAACCTATTTCAGCCACAAACTAAGTAACGGTGAGTGTGTAGGTATAGAATAGCTGTTACTCACCATCAGCAGGGAGTGTATTTTGTTTTGCATGCAAAATATTTGGTGACAACAAAGAAAAGTCAGGATTTGTTAGTGGGGGTCACTCTGACTGAAAACATGCAGGTGATTGTTTAGCAGAACATGAAGGCAGGGACATCCACAGAACAGCCATGATTGTTGATATCGATCAAGCAGCTGACTGTGGGACGGTGGACTCGGAACTTGATAGCCTCTGCTGGTTTTCAGTTGTTGTGCCTGTGTATAGTTTGAAAAATAATGTTTAAGTTATTATTCAGCGACGTCATATGGACGGTGACATTTGGGCCATGGTCTGTCCATGGTGCTGTGTGTGCATGTTGAGTTTGTGTTTACAAGTGCATGGGTTCACAGGGTTTATAGTTTGATCTGTTGCTTCTATTATTATTTATTAATTAATTATTATATTCATTGTCATTCATTATGTTCATGTTATTTATATGTCAATAAAACTTACTAAAAAAAAAAAATACAATGTAGACAAAAAAATAATTTTCTATAATGAGACTAAATTTAGAGGCCTTCAAAACTTCTTAGCGCAGGGGCCTAACAGTTTATATCATACTACATATCAGGACGAAATAGACCTGATCTTTAAAACAATGAGAGAGTTTGGATCAGTTTGTTGAGCGGAAAAAGAAAAGTTTAAGGGGGCGTCTTTCTCGGTTATGACAAAAAACAGATGCTCATACATTGTCTAGATCCTGAAAACACAGACTAGTCAAGCTCGTCACCAAGAAAGTGATGTTAATATCAGGCAGAGCCAGAGGTGATTGATGAAGGATTTGTCAGGGGGAGATGTACCTCCATCATGTCAAAATCCAAAAATGATGATCAGATTTCACAAGTGACACAAAGGGCTAAATCTGAAGCCATAGCGAGCAACAAAAACACAGATAACACAAGAAGCAGAAAGTAAGAATGTGCATTCCTCTAAAAGAAAGGCAAACTCTCCTTCATAATCAAAGGAATGTTGGCCTGAAAGTGAAGACTATGTCAATCAATGCTGACTACTCTAATCGGTTGATATGTAACACAACGCAAAGAGGCCATGACGTCTTCTGAGTCAGAGAAATGGGCAAATGCTATGAAGGAAGAAAATTGAATCTTTAAAAGAAAATGAGACATTTACACTTTCCACACTCCCAGAACTCAAAAATGCAGTGGGAGGTAAGTGGGCTTTGTTAAGGACAATGAAGATGGGACTGAGACATACAAGGTAAAAGGCATAATGTGACAAAAGGCTACTGACAAGTTGTTGGAATTTTAATGAGGCATTTTTACCAAATGCAAGTATCTGTACAGAGTTTAATGCAAATGGAAACACAGTGAGACCTACACCAGATGGATGGTAAACCTGCTTATTTACATGCTTATGTAAAGTGTATATTGAGCAACCTGAAGGATAAAAAGTGAAGGTAGACAAGTGAAAAGCTAATCTACAAAGTGAACAAGTCATTGTATGATTTAAATCAGTCAGGATGCAACTGGAAGAAAATGTTTCATGATCATTTTAAGTGAAAATGGTTTTGTTGAAAATCCAGCAGATATCAAGAATCCTGAAAATAAGAGGACACTTTTGACTATATTGGTTGATGACCTCAGTATTAAAGTAATGTGCAAACAATTCACTAAAAGAAATGCTGAAAGCTAAGTTTAAAATGAAAGATGTCATCATTATATAAATCTGTATATTGTGGAAAGATGCACAGGCTGTAAAAATGAAGAAAATTGCTGGGGTATCTCTTCTGTTAAAAAATAATCCCGCTATTCAGCCATTATGGTTACAGTGCCAACAAAACTGAAACTTATAGACAATATATATCAATAAGGATAATATTTTCCCTTGTGTCTACTCTCATTTTCTGGTGTTTGGGCTTATCATTTGTCGCTCTTTGTCACTTCTGTTTTCCCACGCTGTCAAACTCATCTCATTCCTTATTCTGTCTACACAGCTCTGGTCCAACAGTCTTTGTTCCCTCATACATTTCAAGCCAATCAGTCAGATCCACATTCTTCTATTTTGTCATTAACCCTCGAGGATGACTTTTTTTTAACATGTCCCCTCCCCATCTCAAAACTCTTCTTGACATCAGAAGAGCTTTCCCAGAAGCATTTGCCACCTCCTATCTATGCTCATCCACTATCACCTTCTACAGTCTGGTGTAGACATTCATTTCACCGCCCAGATGAGACTATACACCAGAGGATAATCACTGCTACTAAAGAAAAAACAGTTTCAAACTGAACTTTTATGCGTCAATAAATTTTGTTACATCTTTCCATCGATTTTTTTTCTTATTGATCTGCAGTTATAACCATAGAAATTATCCACGTGTTGGTAGCACAGATCCATGATTAAAAAGTTTTATGTTCATTCTCTCCTTAAACTTTGCAGATAATAATATTGTATTAATCTTTACAGGCACAACACAAGCCCTTCTGTCTGCGTCATTTCATTCAAAGTAGATTCGGATAGTTATATTTAGCCAAACAAAAGCCAAGGCCACATATTATGGATTAGTTTCTGACTTTTGCTCACCACTGGGTATAGTTTTAAATCACGTACTGGGTAGGTGTCAAGAGCAACTTCAATGTTCATAATAATTTAATTTATATGTATTATTTATTCTTAAAATACCCTTATGCAAAACAAAACAACAGATAAATAAGAAATGTGTGAGGGTGGAAGTAACACAAAAACAAACAAGCCAGTCTTATTGTTATTTCCAAATAATAATGCAAACATAAACCACAATGACCACTGCTACTTGACTATAAAAGCAATTTGACATCTCTTAAAACACAATGAAATACAAGGTAATTTAAATGCATTATGAAGAAGAGTCCTTCCAGAGATCTCTTGCAGCTTTGTGTTTTATCTGGTGCAGACAGCTTCAAATGAATGATAGGTTACTTCAGTCATGTTGAAACATGAGGTGTCAAGAAAAGACACCTCATGTCTCATGTTTCCAAAAAAAGCAAAAGTGTCATGAAATTCATCAAATGTGAGTGTAGCTGCTTTGATTTGAAACATCAAGAAAGTCGTCAGAATAAAAAGAATCACATTCTGGCAAAAGCACACTTGTAAAACCATACAGACACAAAGGCTCACCATGTGTGTATGTGTCACTTAGTAGTGTGTAGTGTAGTGTGCTGGCGTTTCAACGACTAGCACTGGTTCAGTGATTTGCAGGACAGCAGAAACGGTCTGTTACTTGAAGACAGAAAAGTCCCAGAAAACCCTTTTAAAGCTTAAAGCTGGGCCTGTCACTGCTCCAAAATTCAACAGACAGGGATAATGAGTCAAACACAAATGCCGATAAGAACAAACAAAGATACGCTTCTTCAACAGGAAGTCCCAGCTTTACAGTCCCACATGGAAACAGAGAGATTGGTCAACAAGTCACATATTTGACTTGTTATTATGATATGCACATTTAGAAACAGCCAGGCACAGCTAAATGACAATATAAAGCCCTCTAATTGTCTTGATTATTTCATAAATACTGTAGTTTAATTTGGGTTTTAAACTTTAAACTTTTAACTCATCAGGTGACCGTTCCCTTTTTAAAAAAAGTATTTTGTTATCGTCTCTGCAACATCCTAACAGATTTTACCAGATAAATTTACTAGGTTTTTGGAAAGTAACATTGTTTTAAAACACTCCTTTTCTTTCATATGTTCCTTGAGTTTATTGAAGTTTGCAGGAATTTGTTAATTAATTGCTCTCTCACAGCATTTCTGTTGGGTGGAGGTTTCACTTTTCGTAAGTGCCCCGAGACCTGTGGCTGCAACACAAGTTTAAACCATCCACCACCATGCTTGACAGTTAGTATGAGGCGTACTGGTGTAGTGGTGCCGTGCATCATAATCACAGATCTCCACTTTGTCTTGAGGTTTGTTCAGATCCTGCATTGCAAACCAAAACTATGGTTAGGAGAAGAGGCTTTTTCCTTCCAAATAAGCCAAATTTGCTCAGCTTACAGTGAGAGAGGCAGCTTATGGGTTGTTGAAGTTTCTCTGAGCATTGTGTGGTCAGACACTACAGTGAAATATGATGGGTGAGCTTGCTATGATGTCCACTCCGGGGAAGGCTGGCAACCAATGTGTGTGTGTTTTCCTCTTGTGAATAATTTGTAAAACAATGGACTCCAAATTGTTTAAAAATGGCATTTAAATGTCTTTACATCGATGTGCAGAAAGAGTTAACAATCACTGCTGATGCATTTTCTCCTTGGGATTGTGTTAACATACCTGAAAGTTACAGAATAACAAAATCTTAAAATATCTGCTGCTGCCTCACACTGAATTTACAAATCCAAATTGGATTTTCCACCAACTTAATTAGTCAACTATCCTGATGTTAGATGTGTTATCATTATCAGACATTACAGAATACTTGATACACTATGATAGAAATATTAATTAATAGAAATATTAATTGTTTATAGTGGATGATATCAGAGACATTCCCTGTTTTTGAGTTCACATTTATAACTGACATTAACACTTGATTCCATTAAGCTATTTAGTTGTGTCCAGATCATTGAGATTAAATGGTTATTTTGACTTTTGGCTGTGAAATGTCAGCCAAGTCACTTCCTATTCTTCAGAACGTCACCTGACATTTTATACACCTCACACTGCAAGCACTTTGATAATGTGTTTAACTTCAGTGATCAATTCTAAAAAAAATGAATGGCGATGAATAAAGAGGTGCCAAGAAAGTCGTTGTTTAACTTTACTGCCACACAACTCCCGACAATGTGCAGACAGGTTTATGTCATGCAATTTCGTTTTTAAATTTATGGAGGGAGCAGAGGACAGAGGGCCAAAAAGATGCTATGTCAGATTTATCCTGCATAAAGGGCTATTACGGTGTGTAAGAGAATGAAATGGAGAGGCGGCGTGCTCTGTGTGCTTTTGTGTCATTTGAATGATAGCTTGAATTGTCACAGGTGAGATTATTAAAAGAGTTTCATTCACATTAAGGGAAAATAACATGGAGTAATGAATAAGGTAAGCAGTGAATGACTTTTCCAATTATTGCACTGTGAAAGGAGTTTGGTCTTTAATAGTGCAGGCTTATGGCAAATTAGAGGCGCTATTCTCCCGGTGGTAACAATGGAATGACTCCTCTCTTCCAGGCTGGGAGAATGATAATAAGACAGGCATTATAGAGGCAGACAAAGAGGCAGCCGCACCCCTTAGCTTTGGCTTAGCAGGGTTAGAGTGTGAGGGCTGTCATCTCACTATTCCCTCTCTCTCTCTCTCTGTCACCCTGTTTCATTAGGAGATTGATTAAATTGTGAAATTGGGAGTGTGATGGATGCATGAATAACTTCTCCAGTTGCTCCCCTAGGCTTTGACAAGGACAATATCAAGGACCCCCTGTTACTCCCTTTTCCACCCTCGTCCCTTATCCCCAGGAAACTCAATCTGGGTAATTAGAGTAAAGAGTGTCAGAGACTTGTAGGAGATTGTATGAGAGAGAAAAGCACAGGGAGAGAGGCTCACAGTGGCACAAAATTTGCTGCTGCTGTACTTTTCCTAGCCATTACCGCTCCCCACCCCCACCCACCATCAACAACTTCTTTTCTACACAACCACACATTTTTGCTCTGTCCAGCCCTCATAGCCCACTTTCTCTATCTCATGCGTTCTTTTTTTCTCTTTCCAAATTCATCCGGCAGCAGTAAAGAAAAGAAATGCAGACAGAAGAGAAAATGGAGAGAAAAAAAGTGTGAGGACGGTGAGAATAAGAAGGGGGAAAATAAAGATGGGATTGGGAATGTGCTGCATCAGCAGAACTCATGAGAAAAACTCAAGTCCTTTAGGCTTAATGTCTGGAGACACAAAGAACACTGAAGTTGCCAGGACTTGTGTGATTTGTTGGACATCTGCCTGGTGGGTTATGGACTCATATTATGAGAAAGTGAAAGGAACATTACAAACTTGATGAGATTATTGCGTTTTTTCCCTGTTTCATGAGAACATTTTAAAAGGTTGATGGACACAGTGATCTAGTAAAAAAAAATGATCTGACATTTACACAGATATAACAGATCTTCTTATCACATTAGAAAGAAAAACACAAGTAATAATTGATGATATGGTCAATACATTTTATTGCAAGTCTATTAAAAAAAACAGAAAAACATTTCACCAGATCCCTGTATGGACACATTTCCACTGGAACCAACTGAGGACACGTTGGGAAGATAAATTATAAAACATCCCATCAAGACAAAGACTTGGAGATATGATGTGGTAAACAGATGTCAAAGACACAGCTGTGAGTGCATAAGAGATGGAGGAAAGGTGTTTGGGTAGAAGCAGTAGGCAGGTTTGATGTTGACTGGAAGCCTGACAAAATGGGCTGCTCTTTGCCAAACTCCACTCCACTCTGCCAAGCACAGGCAGAAACTGAAGAGGGGCTGGACCTTACCATGCTGCTGCTGGCTGTTGTGAAAAAATGCACATCATGTGCATGCAGAGACACACTTGCTCATCCATGTGCACACACACACACACACACACTTACAAGGTAACACCGTAGCCTCTAAGTGTGTGTCAGAATGTTTCCTAGGGATGTTCTGGCTCCCACTCACCAAGAGAGGGATTGTGCTTGGCAAACGCCACATCACCAAGAGTCCAGCTGTCACGTTGACAAATGAACCTTGGAAGAGTGAGGAGGTGTGTGTATATGTTTGTAAAGCTATGTGTGTGTCTATGGATCTCTGATTGTGTGTGTTTTTCCTTGAGCATAGACGTGTGTATCATAAGGATGACATACAGTTGGCTATTTTCTTTTCAACAGTTTGCCCCACCATTCCTTGATTCACATCAGTCTGAAAATGGATCAGAGCCATCCAGATACAGTTATTTTGTGAAACTGTTTATGTTCCCAGAAGCCACCAAACAGCCACCCCAGCTGATTGTTTTGACACCAGGTGTGAACTGAAAGTGACATTGACTGCATAGCTGCTTACATGAAGAAGAATTTTGCTGAACCATGACACTGTCCTCCATATGCCGTGATGCGAGACAGAGAGCAAAAAGCGACGCATCACTCACATGGTCTTATGAACAACGTGGGATTCTAAATATTTTATAAAGTCAAAAGAGATGACACACTTTTCAGCTAGAAATAAAAAGTGAATAAAATGCTGTGAAAATAGAAGAAAACATCAGGGGGTTGTTGCTAAAAAGCACACCGGTGAGAAGCGATGAGAAACCTGGAAACTTTTTATTTGGTGCTAACCTATTTACCTTCGAAGGTTTTTCATCTTGAGATGCCATAAAGCTTTCATTGAAGGGTGAGATTTTTTTGAAAAGACAAAAAAAGTTATGCTTGCTTGCACCACATATCTTGCTGTTGGTTGAATAGGCTGGGGGAAAATCTGAAAATTAAATCACACTTCCAAGTGGAGAGTCTGACTGAAGCCTCTCGTTCTAAATGACAAAGTAAATTAGGATCAGATTATTTAAGCCTTGGTTTGGATTTCTCTCTAAGAAAGAAAGAGCTGGAGAGGGAATTGGGAAAATGGAAGCACATGAAGTGGGATTAGAATTTTAAATCACTTGCATCAAAAGGAACTTTAAAGCTATTAATGCCAGATGACTTTTCCCTTCACAATTACTCCTGTCTTCCATCTCTTGTGAAAGCTTTGCTTTGTGATGAATTACATTTCATTTTCTTACATCTGTTGTTCATGCATACATATTAACATGGCCTCAACTAAGATGGAGGGAAAGTTTCTGATGGGACAACTGCCTTATCTGCATGTCTTATCTTTTCCATTTGGCTTGATCCACTTGTGTCAGTCTGACTTCCTCTGTATCGTCTTTTCTACACTACTGCCATGCTATCCCACTATCTATCAATTCATCCTTTCTACTTGACCGACCTTGTCTCGTATCACTAACAATCAGCCCTATCCTCAACCCAAAACACTTCATTACTGGTTCCCACTTCCCCGTGTCCCCTTTAGAGTCTCTTTCCTCCAGTTTCACTGCATTATTCTTTTATCATGTCTTTAGAGTAACTGAGATTCTTGCCTCTCCTTCATCCTCCTGATCCACAGGGTCACTGAGGCCAACCTCGAGGGAACCAAACAGAGGCTGTTTGTTAAGCTGTTATTTATCTCCTTCATAAAGTCCTCCTCATCTCCCATTAAACAGCCTAGAACTGTTGCCCTTGACTCACACATAACTCTTGTGTCTGTTGGTGAGATGATTTACGCTTTAATTTAACACCAACTGAACCCAGGAGGGAGCCCGCCTGGTGCTGCCTGATGTCATATCAGAGAGGAATGTGTTGGGGGGATTTGTGAAAACGTGTGTTTATCTCTTTGAACGTGTGTGTCTGTGGTTTATGCATGTAAAAGTGAGTGGGTGGCTGAGGAGTTTTTTTGTTTTGTTTTTGTTTGCTATGTCACTGTAAAGCCTCAGTATTACCATCTCCAAGCCTGTTTGGGCTACGGCTGGAAAATACTCTCATGTAAAACAAAAACTCTCTTACTGCGACTAATTTCAAAATAATGAGATATTAAACAGTGAAAATTACATTTCAGTCTCACTTCCCTGAGCACAGGAGGAAACAAAGGCCAAATGCTGTTGACAAATACATGAATGTAGTAGCAATTTGTTTTTCCAGTCAATAATAGGATATTGCAGAAGACTCCATTTCCTGGGGCTGATAAATGTAATTACATTGATCTCAGTAATTTCACTAGAGGAAAGGAAATGAAGCTCAGAAGGTACATGCCAAAGCAAGATGAATGTATGAAGTGCAGGGGATTCTTCTAGGAAGGTTGGGGATTGTTAAGGAGAAGCAAGAATCAGAACCAAGAGAAGAGAAATGTTAAAAAATCTGTAAAGTTATCGCTTCTCTTTTTTATGACCGCCCTCAATCTTTGCGTGAGATATTAATGTGCCCTCTAGGTGCTCACCTCTTCTTTTAAATACCCAAGTCTCATGCTCTTCAGAAGATGCTTGAATGTTTCATTAATGATCTGACCTGTCAAAAAAGACAAAAGTGAGCATGTTCTTCCATCACAAAGACTCCATTAGCAAGAGGAACAATGTAAAGCACTTTCAACCGTGTCAGGTGTTTCGCTCATCCAGCTTCATTCCAGCTGCCAGAAGACTTGATGTTACATCCTGATACTTCTGGTTCACACTTGCAAGTCATAAAGTTGTTGTTTTTGACTATTTTAAAAAATCTAAATAAACTGTCAACAGCAACACTAAAAACTCAGTGAAGCAAGAAGGTGATTTGAACTGAGTGCAGTTTACATTTAAATTTAACATTTAGGAAATGTCATTATGTTTCTCCTGATGATAATACTTGAGGAAATTAGTATTTGGGGAATAAGAAGCTGGTTAAAATGTGTAAATATGCTATTCTGTGGAGGGTCTGTCTTAGGTTTTGCAAAGCAGCTACTAACTGGAGTTAAGCCCTGAACACCTTCAATGCATATTTTATTGCTAAAAATGATATATTTACAAGGAATTGTTAAGCAGGACATATTTCTGTTTCCCAGGAAAGAGGCAATGCATGTCATAAATGTCATTGCATATGAGACTACTGCAAATAAATTAAAATCCAAAAATAACCTGCCTGTGACATTAGCGGAAATGTCATTTGATCACCAAAATCAATATGCTTCATTTTTGGGGACCATGAATGACTGTACAAGATTTCACGGTATTCTATCCAGAACCTGATATTAAAGACATTTGTGTCTGGACCAAAGCAGTGAACCGATCAATAGGCTAAGAGACTCGCAGACAGGCCAACCAGCTGACTGACATTTCCATCCATAAAGCAATTCTCCAATGAGCAGAAAAAGAGGATCAGAAAACTATCAAAAAGTGTTTTTGGCCAAATGATCTGCAGTGTCACCCAGTGCTGGATGTTTGTACTGAAAGTGAATTTACAGCTGGGATTTGGAAAGGAAACCTTGTGTAAATTCCTCAGGAGTTGAAGTGAAACAAAAAAAAGAAGAAGAAGCCAAGAGTTGAAAACAAGCCAAGATGTGGTTTTGAGTGAAACAAAGAACAACTGCTGACATGGTTGTTTCTACTCTAACCTCAAAGTGGACCTTTCCACCATTACTTAATACTGCGCTGGAGGTCTACCATTATCTGAGGGAAGTTTATTGTTTCTTGCCTTGTTTTTTTTTTTGCTCAGGCTTGATGGGGTTTTGTGTGTGTTTGTGTGCATAGTGAGTCAGAGTTTGTTGAAGCCGAACACCTGCCAAGAACAGGACTTTAGCGGTGCACAGGAATGTGGAAAGAGACAAGACAAAATAAAGCATTTTGACAAGCGCTTGAATACACACAGTACACAGTCTGGAGGGTTTCAAGTGTTTGATAGAATTAATGCAGCCACACATTTAAATGTTTTAACAGACGGAATTTATTTAGCCCAGAGAAGGAGTTCTGAGCAGCTCAACATTTATAAAACCTTCCATATGGTCACTAATGTGGTTTCCTAGTGACCAAGCTGTGAATAGAGCTGTGATCCTTAAATACTCGCATCCTTGTGTTTCTCCATCCTGCGGCCGCTCTAGTAGAGTTGGTTTAAAAAAAAAAAATTAAATAGAGTCCTGCTTTTTTTGGCTTTGCTTTTTCTTCTCTTTGTTCAGGGATAAAGCAGAAATGGGACCAAACAAAACCCTAAACAATGAGCATATACAGAAGCAACAACAAGCCGCATGAGCTTTACTGATCCTTTGTTTGTTGTTTGTGTAGGACAATCAATTTGTCTTGCACGCTGTTGTATGCATGTGTATGTTTGTGATTCATTGAATGTGTGTGAGAGCATATGTGTCAGCAAGATGTAGGGAAAGGGGAAAGATGAAGGGGGGAAAACTAGAGGAGTGCAGTGCCGGCGTTGGCCGGGTGGTGGGGTGGCAGGTGCCAAAAGGCTTCATTAGACACAAGAGAGGAGGCCACGAGCAGCAGTTCTCCAGGAAGTTAATCAGACCTAAACACAAACACAGACCTCAGGATTCTGGTCTAGCCTTACATTCCTTCTCGCTCCTTTCCTCCCTGTCTGTTTCTCTCTATGCTTTCTCTTGCTCTCAGTTGTACCCACTCCTCTTTGTCCTCCACGTGTTATTAGCTTCAGCTCTCTTGAACACTCTGCTGCTTATAGATTGTCTATCTCTCTGCTGTTTTTGTTGTTGCTGTGTCTGTTAGTGAAGCGATGCAGTCATTAATCACTGGTAAATGTACACAGAGAAAGCAGACACGTTGGTGATGGTAGCCGTGGAAGAGGAGGGGGGGTTGCTCTCTAATTCTATTTGAAAAACGTTTCTCTCAACACACTCCATGGAGAGACTTGTATTCAATGGAACACAGGTGCAGTGAACACAACCACGTTCAGGGTAATGAACACAAAAATCTGATATAAATGTCTTCATTTAATATGCAGGCTTTAAAGCTACTACCAGGGAAAAAAACAGAGAACAAATTACCCACACAAATGATTCAAAGGAAAAGTAAAATATCTCAAATCTTCTTTCTTGTCATATCAGTGAACGAAGGACTTTAAATAAATACCCATTTATGTGGATAATTGGTCTCACTGCTGCTGTCTCTCCTGATGCTATTCCTGCCGATACAATCTTCTGCGATTATTGAAGGATGCAACCCTACTTTTTCTGAATCTCTGGCTTAATCTCTCTGGATTGGAAAGGCAACCGACAGAATGTTTTCTGTCAAAGAAATATTATTTAATAAAACAACAGTTTGGCTGAAATTGCAGTCCTTGGTCCAGCTTGTATAATATATGTCCTCTCTAAACATCATGTCTCTGTTAAACAAAGCACTAAAATATTGCCCAGAGTAGAGGAAGAGCAAAACAGCAAAGATAGAGATATAGTAGGAGAGATAAAAAAAAATTGTGTTCATCATGTAAATGGTAAAGTGGGTAAGAATGATTTTCACTAAAATCTACAAATCTGTGACATGCCAAAACCTCTTTATAACCAGAAAACAGTTAGTTAACATTACATTTCAGCGACCTGCTGGCTTGAATTTTCATACTGTTTTATCTTTTGTGCTGATGGTACTTGTAAAGTGGAAGTTAAAGGATCGGGTGGGTGAATGAAAGCAGTTACGTTGAGTCTTTATTTACCCAAGCAAATAAATAAATAAATAAATAAAATCGAAGCCTTGCTGCCGTAGGAGAACTGCATGGATCAATAGAAGGTTTCAAAAAGAAAAAAAAAAAATCTATGTCCCTTACATGCTATTGATGGCTGTTTGGCTACAGAAGAAAGAGAAGGAAAAAAACACCTGTTTTATGTGGAAAATTTATGCTGCTCACTCTTTTCTTATAAACTCTTTCTGAATCTCTTCCTCTTGTTTTCTCCAAAACAGAACACTATTTTATGTATGTTTTTTTTATGTAATCCCTGCTTATATTTTCTTTCTTTTTTTGATAAAAGTTATGCACACACTGCTAGTTGGACAGAAAAATAAGATAATGCCGTCTATGATCTGCAAAGACCAAGACAAAATAGCTACATATACTGTACTCCAAAGCACAAAAAACTGATAGGGGCTAATGTGAAGCCACAAAGTTCAACCATTCAGCAACATCTTGATATACAGCTGAAGAGTGTGAGGCACTGAAGCAATTATTTCACCACCACTATTAATAAAATGTAGTCCCTCTGAGCTCTGACATTGTCTTGACTTTAGTGGCAGATGGGAATACAGTTCTGCCTACATTTTACCTATGCAGTAAACATTTTTCTCGAGCCATGTCAGGTTACAAGCTCAGAGGCCAGTCAGTAGGGCCTCTGTCCTGACACCTGCCTGATCCTGTGCCAGGCTGATCAAAGTGACAGCGCTGCAGACCTGCAGAGATACAGGTGAGGGCTGCTGTCACCTCACCTATCCAACTGATGGCAACTTGGTCAGGGCAGGGAGAAAAGCGGTGGGATGCTGGTGAAGGCCACTGTCCGCATGTCACTCAGTGGTGTGTTGGATGACAGAACAGCCCATTAGGAAAGGAACTGACTTCACAGGCCATTAGGGGAGGCAGCACACAGCAGTGAGTGATGGCACAATTGGAGGGAGACGGAAAGCCTGCAAGCTCTGCTTTGCAACATGATTCCTATAAAAATGATCATTCAGATTAACATATTACAGCTGAATGAGAAAAAGAGACATTTAGTCTTTCTGTGGAGTTTAATCTAACAAAAGGTCTTTTTTTCAACTGTTGTCAAAACACTGAAGCTGCAATTTTAGCACAGAGTTATGTTGGCCTTCATTTATCTTAATTTCCTCAGTTTCTCAGATCCTAATGCAGAGGTTCTGCATTAATTGATGGCACAGAAATAATCAGGTTCAGATTCTAAAAAATATCTACAAAATATCCTCTTTCACCATTTTAATCTCTAAATTAATTTCCATATGAATGATCACTCCAATGACCTTATGGTTAAAAAGAATCTTTGTTTTCTTTATCTTGAAAAGTTGGATGGTCTTAAGTTTTTAAGGAACTTTTCATAAGTTATCCTGTGTACATTCTAAAATGCAGTGAATATTACTCAAAAGAGATAATTTATGAAATAAAAATTTTAGTAACCTCAAACACATGTTTGGTAATGTTAGTATAAGTTAGTGTTTATTTAAAGAGTTTAGCATTTTACCTGTAAGGATTTAGATCTTGTAACTGGCCACAGAGATTTTTTCGAAACTTACTTTAATATTTTACTGGGTAGGGTTGATTACAACATATCAAAATATTTAGGTTTTTCTTCTTTAAATAAAAAAAAATAAATCTTTTGCTCTGTTTCACAGAAAATAATCTTCAGTATGGTGCTCCCCAGCAGATATATTTATGACATGATCACAGTCACTGTGTCAGACATTTACCTCATTAGTCAGCTTTTCATCAGTTTTTATTCACGATCATAAGATATGAACAAGATAAATCTACTAATGAGCTATCAAATTTAATCTATCATCATCGAAGGTGGCGTTTCCTATTGAGAAGACATGGCATGCGTTAGCTGGGAAAGGAACCAATGATATGTGAAGATTAAAATGACTTGTGGTTTACTGACTTCTTTCCAGATATGATATATATCATCACAGTTATGCACAAAGAGGAAAGTAATTCCTGAAGAAAACTCTTAGTTGTCCTCTGCTCTTGTGGTTGTCCACTATGGTATTGTTCTTTTGCTTATTGTTTTGTTTTGTTTGTTTGCCCTTGGTAACTTCTACTTTTACTGAATTGCAACCACTGGCCATGTAGCCACTTTGCTATTAAACAGAACGGCAGCAACATCAGCTGATAGTTCACGCATCTGTCACACAATAGTTTTATAAAAATGCAACATATATTACAATTTCTATACCTGCAATGTCTCATTCAAACGCCACAAAAAAGTGACCGACGCGCATTGGTAACTAGGTTTCGTTTGTCTTGAATGGCTTTTAAAAATTGTAGCCTTGTATAGATAATAATACAATATCCTAACAATAATTAGGATGGTAAACACAATCTTTCTTAAAGGAGCTCTTTTTTTTAAGTTAAAACATGTTTATTGGTGTTGGAACGAAGTGTTAACTTTCCTGAAAGCCTTTCTTTTAAAGACAATCGGGTTTTTCCGTCTGGGCCCTTTGTTCACAGCAGAACCGCCAACAAGTGTAAACTCTCACAACACGCGATTGAATTTGCCCCTGGGGCTTTGTCACCATTTCCACACCTATGTTTTAGGCAAGGAATGATATAATGATATAAAGTCATGCTTTACTGCTGACACAGCTAATGTTAACATTAATGGTAAGGGAAAAGCCTAAAAGTTTAAACCACTGAAATGTAATAATGAGTTCTTCTTGTTTTCTTTTTAATAAGTGGAGTGAAGTGCTCTGCCACGTAAATTTTTGTAAACATTGCTGCTGCTCGGTCAGGTTCGCCTGGCCAGCCCCGACTCTGGCCTCCCTGAGGCCATTTAGCGTAGATCTTATTACCATTAGTCAAAAACTTGCATGAACTCTAATGAGACAAAGTTTTGGTATGAGCACAGGGTCACAACAAGCTCTATGTTTGATTTTGATTTTGTTCAATAAGTTTTGAAAAATGGTTCGGAGGTGGGGCACGTAGGCAAGCGCTTAGTGGCCGGGCCTATACACATGGGGCTGTCATGTAGTGCTACACGTAGGTTTTTTTTTTTTTTTCTTTTAAATACAATATTGTGATTTCATCACACAATATCATCTTGGGCATAAGTGCATGCAGCATATTTAGTACTGAGTTAAGCCATAAAGCTGGAACAATCTTTCTAACTCATTCCGACGAGTAGAAGAGTTAAGCTACGTGTGGTCCACGATCCGACGACTCAGGAGGGGAAAGCAGTGCTCCATCAACACTGTGTCAGTAGGGATGGGGGGCTGCAGACCTCGACTCGAGATGTTGTGAGGCAGTGGGGGGAATACTTTAAAGACCTCCTCAATCCCACCAACACGTCTTCTGATGAGGAAGCAGAGTCTGGGGACCCTGGTGTTGGCTGTCCAATCTCTGGGGCTGAGGCCACTGAGGTGGTTAAAAAGCCCCTCAGTGGCAGGGCCCTGGGGTGGATAAGGTCCGCCCAGAGTTCCTTAAGGCTCTGAATGCTGTAGGGCTGTGTTGGCTGACATGCCTCTGCAGCATCGCATGGACATCGAGGACAGTTTCCCTGGACTAGCAGACTGGGGTGGTGGTCTCCCTCTTCAAAAAGGGGGACTGGAGGTGTACTCCAATTACAGGGGGATCACACTCCTTAGTCTCCCTGGTAAGGTCTATTCAGGGGTGCTGGAGAGGAGGGTCCATCGGATAGTCGACCCTCCGATTGAGGAGGAGCAGTATGTTTTTCGTCCCGATCATGGAACAGTGGACCAGCTATACACCCTTTTCAGGGTCTTGGAGGGGGCATGGGAGTTTGCTCAACCAGTCTACATGTGCTTTGTGGACTTGGAGAAGGCGTTCGACCGTGTCCCCCGCGGACTCCTGTGGGGAGTACTTCGGAAGTATGGGGTGCCGGACCCCCTTGTTCGAGCTGTCTGGTCTTTGTACGACTGGTGTTCGAGCTTGGTCCGCATTGCCGGCAGTAAATCTGATTCGTTTCCGGTGAGGGTTGGACTCCGCCAAGGCTGCCCAAAAGAATTTCTAGACGCAGCCGACGTGTTGAGGGGATCCGGTTTGGGTCTCTGCTCTTTGCGGATGATCATTGGGCCGTGATCTTTAGCTCTCACTGGAGCGATTCGCAGCCAAGTGTGAAGCAGCTGGGATGAAAATCAGCACCTCCAAATCCGAGACCATGGTCCTCAGCCGGAAAAGGGTGGAGTGTCTTCTCCGGGTCGGCAATGGGGTCCTGCTCCAAGAGTTTTCTCCGCAGGGTGGCGGGGTTCTCCCTTAGGGATAGGGTGAGAAACTCAGTGATCCGGGAGGGGCTCAGACTAGAATCGCTTCTCCTCCGTATTAAGAGGAGCCAGATGAGGTGGCTTGGGCATCTGGTCAGGATGCCTCCTGGACACCTACCTGGTGAGGTGTTCCGGGCACATCCTACTGGAAAGAGACCCCGGGGAATACCCAGGACACGCTAGATGGACTACATCTCTCAGCTGGCCTGTGAATGCTTCGGGATCCCCCTGGATGAGCTGGTTAATGTGGCCCGGGGTGAGGGAAGTCTAGGTTTCTCTGCTTGGGCGGCTGCCCCCACGACCCGACTCCAGATAAGTGTCAGACAATGGATGGATGGAGTTTTGAAAAAAAAATTTAAAGACACTTAGAGGACAGTGGATGCATGAAAAAAAAACGGTGATGGCACCTTTAATTCTCCAAATATTTAATTTAACCTCACCATAATATTAAAAAAAAGGCAGTAGAGGGATGTGATTTTTTTCTAGACTTTAATTTTAGTAACCCATCACAACAGTTTTGCACATCATGTTATTCCCCGATTTAGTGAAATGTGTCAAACAACGACAAGTTCTAAATGCAAATATTCATGAATGTGGTATTTATTGTTTTTTAGTGCTCATTAAAGTAAATAAATGTTAATATTTAAAAAAGAATCCAGGAATCTGCTTGGACCCCGATTACTGCTTGTGGCTATATTTTTAATTGAGAGAAAGGAAACACAACCACGCAGAGCTACGAGGACAAGAGAAGCTATTAAAATGGACTAAACACATAAACAAAAAATGAAGCAAAATCATCCCCAGACCATAAACCCCTGTCTCCTTGTTAAAAACTCTACTCCTCAGTATGGCCGCGCCTGCCCTCCAGTCATCATTAAAGGAAAAGACAAGAGTCTCAGAGCCGAACAGAGGCATCAGCACGCATCACTTCTCTTTGGCTCTGAACGCTCAACTCTAAGCAATCCACCAGGCCCTGACGGACCTATTTACTGCACAAAATGGATTGTGTGTGGTTGTGCACCATACTTCCAAATGTTCCTTTGATACCCTCCTTCTTTCTAGCCTAGCCCCATTCCCTTAGTCTCTCTCTGATTCGGACCAGTTCAAGGAAGCAGAAGAACGGTGTGCATAGTTTATCGCTGGTGTAGCGGTACCGAGGAGCTCAGAAGGCTAAAATGAAAATGCCACACAGTGTAAGGCTGATGGGACATATTCTAGCTGTGGAAGCAGTCCAATTCAAAACACAATGACTTACAAACTCTCAAAGGGTACATGGTTCTTTTCACACTAAGAAAAAAAGCAGAATAAGGAAATAAAAAAATAAAAAAGTTTGTCTTCAAGCAGCTCCCCAGGCTTTTCTCTGGGGATGAATAAAACCTGGCTGAAAAACAAAGAATTGAAACAAAAGAAAGAAAAATGCTTCTTTTGCACAATTTAAAACCCAGAAGAGATAAAGTGAGAGTTTTGTAAACAACAAGGAAAAGCTGATGGCTAGATATTCCACATTAAACAAAAGAAAAAGGAAAAAAAAGCAGGGAATGAGGAAACCATTTCCTGGAAAGCTTTTTGGTGGATTACAATGTGCGCCTCCAAGTTCTAAGTTAGCTTTGCCACGAGATAAACAAACTATTCTGTTTTTCTTTAGCTCCCTTCAACTCAAGCTTTTGCACAACAAAAATGTGCAGAAACATGCATTGATTCCTAATTTTTTTTCCTTTGACAAGTGTAAACACTTGGCCTCCAATACTTAACATACCATTTTTTTTTTGTAGCCTGGTCAGAGCTCAGTGTTTCCCAGAAACTAAACAACGGTCACTCACTGTTGCCACATTCCTATCTTCATCTTATTAATGCAAGATAAGGCCACAGTCGGGTCATTCATGTACTTACCTCACATTTAAGCTAAAAGAAAATGTATCCTAATTGGAATGTAAGGAATAAATAAATGTTTTGCTCTGCTTGGGTTAAGAAAAAAAGAAAAAGCAGCATTTTAAAATGTTCTCTTCTTTTTCACTGTGGTGTCCAGAGTTTGGCTTTTCTAAAGATTGTGTGACAAATTGTGTTCTCATAAAGGAGCTTTAAAAATAGCGCTGAACCTCAAGCAACCTCTCTGAAACAGCCTGATAAAGGGAAGAAAGAAAATCATTTGTTTAACTATGAACCCAATGGACCTCTTACTGTGGGAGAGCTTAGCTGCTTAGCTGCACTGGAGCCTCCTCTGTCTAAAGGGAAAACTTCTCAGGGTCAGTCAGAGCTGTTTAAATACCTTAAGATATTATGACTGTAATTACATCAAGGGAACACAACATAATCATCTTCAAGGATGTGGAGAACAAACTTGTTATGCTAATGCATTTCTGTTCTTTATCACCAACCATCACACATGTCCCCAATCAGCGTTAGCTGTGAAGTGCCCTTAAGAAATCCCAGCTTTAAATTCAGAGAAAATCAGCGATGCAGCCAATCACATCTGTCACTTACACTGACGAGCATCTGAGGGAAAGGTCCTCGAGAATTTTCCGCAACATTGATTGGTGGGATCACCCAGTCCCTCTTCTGCCTCCGCAGCCCCTTGGTGCTGTTGAGGCTGGACCTTGAGAACATGATGACCAGAGGTGGTGCTTGGATCGTCTCTTGCTTCTTGTTTTGCTCGAGGACTTTCTCCGTGACTTTCTCTGTGACCTTTAAGACAAGACAAGGGTTTGTTTATTAGGCTTTTTGGGCTGTTAACGGTGTGACAACAAAGTCTTTTTAGACTTAAATCAGAATTTTAGGAAATGACAGCAATAACATTTTCCTAAATTTGATTAGACAGGGACATTTAACACCTCTGTGAGCTGTAAGTTGCTGGGAATCTATGTGGCAGGGAATAGATGTCAAATATGTTTTCAGACAGGAAGCAGCTGTGTCAAGCAATCTATATTTACAAAAGTGAAAACCCGCCTTGTTTTCCGTGCTGTTCTTTCTATGCTTGATGTAAACAGTTGTTACCTTGATGGCAGGTTTGACAAAATTTAACCATCATTTGCTCAGATGTCAGTCAAAAATAAAAAGCTAGTACTTTTCTCCTTAAAAATCCCCTGAAAATCACTAATACATGCAATGACTTTGTAGGTCTACCTGTGTCAGTGTGTGTTTTTCCACATTTCTTTGCAAGTGTTCAACTATTTGACTTCAAACTTTGAGTTAATGAGGAGTTAAGTAAGTTTAGTTCTGAGTTTGAAGTTGTGGAATAAATTCATTTTCACAGTTTTTGAAAAAAAAGAAGGTATTTTATCTTTTAACATCCAATTGCATCCATGAAGACACTTTATTGCATGCATGTGGGTTTTGGTGTTTGTCATCAGGGGACACACAGATTCTCACAACAATTTCCAAGAAGTGAGTGCTTCGCTCAGGGAGTGCATTCATACATCCGCTCTCCTTTCTAAACAGAAATATGTGAGCTAGCTCTATTCCTAGCTCTACACCACAGGCTCTTTTTGTTGTTGCAATACACGCGTGGCCAGTTTCTTATGGATGTGAAGTCATTTTATCGTTCCATGCAGTGACTGTTTTTAACAGCCATGGTTTCTAATGGGCCACCTTAGTAAAGCTCCACCCCTTATCTTCGAAATGCGTCACACTGGAACTCAGCTCTGTTTCTGCCAATTTTGTAGCATCACTGTCTCAAATGCAATCATTGACCTCTAATTTTACAATGTGGCCTCCTTTTCTTCAGCTTTATAACATTGTTGTAGCATCACACAGCAGCTTGCTGGCTCCACATTGAGTGGAAAGTGCTGTCAGGAAGCTGAGCTGTTGTGCTTAAATTAATCGATCCTTTAGGAGCATCATTAGTAACAAAGTCATTGGATTTAGTCCAAGGTAAACATCCATTTTTTGTTGTTGTTGTTTTTGACAATTACAATGTTTTCTTCAGGACTTCAAACTGAACACTGCACCAACTTGAATCTCCAGAAACAAAGAATGAAAATGTTGCTATAATTTTATTTTGAATGTGTGTGTTTTTATGTCAGCTCTGCTCTCCAGGTCCACTTCAGGTGGTACACACACACACGCACACACACACACACACACACACACACACACACACACACAGCCACGAGCCTCATTGACGGTTCCCAATTTGGCAAGTTCTGAGCGGGCACAGCCCTCTTAAGAAAATGTGCTGTAATTACTATAACTATAAAGAGAAGAGCACTTAAAGCTAGCATGAATAACAGCCTGTGCAAAAGTCTCTTTTTTTATGGCAGTGTGTGCAACACACACACACACACACACACACACATAAACACTGTATACATGGTTTATTTCATATTAGTTTTTTAGAAAAAGTAATATTGAAAATGTGTGTTTGTAATTTGTTTTTGGAAGCCTTTGAAATGTTTGACATCATTAAAATAAATCTGCATGAAGTTGCTTTGAAAACAAAGCAAAGCACACGTCATGTATTTGCTTTTTTACATCTAATGTCCAACAAATCCGCGTCACACAGAAATTCATCCAATTCATTCCATCAGTCACTGCATTCACTTGTTAGTTAACATTTAGCATGTTTATACTAACCCAAAGAAACGAAGCTAACAGAAAGAGAAATAAAATAAATAAATAAAACCACACACTTTGTTACAAGTAATGTTGAGATATTTTAATATGCTCAAAGGAAAACGAGAACCCATACTTTATGGTGAGGAAATTTTATTAAGTTATGAAAAAGGAAAGCAATGTTGCAATTAATCGGATCAGGTAATTTATAAGTAATTAATTTTCTTGTGTCACCTTGATGTGGCAAATTTGCTATGAATCAAAAGTATTATGATATCAACCGGGCATTTTTCAACAGGCTCTTTTTAAGAATGAACAAGTTTGCTTCAATAAAGTTTGATTTATCCACATTTTGCATTCATTCATTTTCCAATAAAGTCTACTTAAAAACTCCTGTTTTCCCAATTAAATATGTTTTTTAGAAACATTGTTGGTAGAATTAAATATCTTCTGTTGTAATAATATATACAATTCTCTCATATTTATCAGTCCTTATGTTTATATATGCTTGGTACTTAGTAGTTACTTGAAATATTTCCATTAACATTTGAAATATGCTTAAAACAGGTCTACTAAAACTCTTAGTTTTTTTTAAACCATCTTAAATATGTGAAATTAGTATAAAAAAGAAAAACAAACAACTGTGGATTTTGACACAAAAATAATTTGTATCATAGAGCATCTCAACGCTTGTGCTACATTGCTGAATTCTTATATGTGTGTATGTGGGTGCAAAAAAGACCATAACTTTCAGACTTTGTCTTTTATGCTGGATATAAAAAGCCTATTAACAGAGAGCATGTCTGAGGTTGGATTTAGAGCCTCTTTTGGCAAACAGTGACAGCTGAGTCACAGAAACACACTTCAATCACACAGTATGCCGGCATCATACACCTCCCTCACACATTTCCTGCAGGCAGAGAGAAATGACCACCACAAACCTGTCTTTTTGAAAGATGCTCAAATAAGGAGTTAGAAAGGAGCCCCTTTTCAGTCTCCCCATGAACATTAACTCATCCATGAATCAGAACGGCAACATCAAATGTGAAACAAAGCAGCATATTACCTGACTAAATGTGGAAATGGTACAAACCACATAATGGTGAGCAAACAGTGAAACGTTTGCTAAATGAGTAAAAACATGCCAGGTGATGTTTGAAAATGAGAATTGGCTCTTAAACATTTTACCTGGTGAAATTAAAAACAAAGAATAAAATAATTGTTTATGATAAGAGACTAGAGTTTATGATAATTGACTATGATAGGTAGTCAAGATGCAAAACAAATCCAGTTTGTTGCTCCTTTTTGTATATTGCACACAGTTTATATTTTATTATCATGGTTACAGAATTGCAGCCATCTTAACCCAGACTATCCCTTCACTTATAATTTCGTTGTACTTGTTGCAATGACAGTAAAGTTCTATTCTTGCTATCCTTAATATGTTGCCATTTCCCAGTTAGTAAAATGTGTTGTTAGTGACACATGAAACCCACAATTACCTTAAAAATAGTATGTGTTTACTAACTTTTTCACCTAAAGAGGTCACCTTTATTTTGCCTGTGAAAGGCATTCTGGGATGATGGCATGAAGCTGTTGCTCTTAAGACAAATAGATGTGATGGGTTGATATAACATAGGTATACCCCCCAATAACCATGTTTTGTAGCTTAAGATGAAGTAATTCATAAGGTGATTTCATTTTAAAAGAGGTTAAATGTATAAAAACAGTAACAAGGTTTACAATAAATAGTAGAACATAACAATTCATTAAAGAGTTAAATAGTGGTTAAAAATATGTTATTTTCTTACTTTTTTTTAATAATGATTTTGTCATTCTGTTCAATATAATCCATTGTGCACAGGTGAGCTAATAAGCCTAAAATTCTGTTGCTCTGGGATCAATTGGTTCACCTACCACTAGGGGGAATTACGGCGCTGTTTCCTCATTGCAATAAACCTACCGCATGAGGGAAGCAGTATTAATCACTCTCGTGATTCTCTCTACCCTAATTCAGGGGTACAACATAGACAAGGAGGTTATGGCAAATTTGACGTGTCTGTGCTTAGATTTTCTTCTCCCTTTGAACAGTAGATTTATAAAAACAATGCTGCACTGAGCAATTTTTTTTTAAGTTGAAAGGCAATAAAAACAGCAATGTTAAGTCTTTGCTGCTTTCTGAGAGAAAAGAGGAGAGCTGAATAGAAGAAAGCCTGAGGAAAGACACAGCTTTCTCGGGACCCTCGTTGATGTTCTCAACACCTCTTTCCGAGTCATTTTGCCGAGCGCAGCTGGTAAAGGAGCTAACAGGGATTAATGGTTAAAAATTAAGGCTAAAAGTAATAGTTTTTTCTTACAGGGCACCTAAACACCTTAGGTTGGTGAGCATAAAAATACGGTGAGAAAAGTCAGAGACTGGAAACACTGGATGTCTGCTTCCCTTGTCACAGTGATCCAGCACAAGATCCAGTGGAGAGATCGAAGAGGATACAATTTTCCGTATTTGCGGCATATCCTAACTGTTTGTGGCCGTATATGGGAAGATCCCGTCTGTAACAGATCCTAGTATTGGATACCCTCTGTATACACACCTTTAAGAAATCCTGGTATAGGATAATCTCCGTATACACATTTGTTGCAGATCCTATGTCATATTCTCCGCAATCATATCTGTGACAGATCCAATGGGATATCATCTACACATACATGACAACTAGGACAGATGTTACAACTCAAACAGATGACAGCACATCAGATGCAGCAGTAGAATGAGCGGCAAATGTCTATTCCCCGATATTATGGGTTGTTTTTATGCAGGTAAGCAGCTTGAAAAACTAGAAGTGGACCATCCGCTTGAGACAAACTGTCTCAAAGCATTAAGCCAACGTACTGCTATGTGGAGTGGAGCCTGCAGCAGCTGTTTGGAATCATTACCCAGAATGTATTACAACATACAGTATATAACAATGATGTTGAATGAGTTCATATAGTATTTTTAAAATCATGTTTTTATACTTGAAGAAAAAATTTGCCAAACAAGATCTGTTCCTCTTCTTTAAGGCTAACTTCTTTACTACAGCATGTTAAGTAGTCTGGTAACTAAAGTAAATGACCTAAAGGTTATATTAAACTAAATGCCCAGCAGTTTCTTCAGCAACAAATTTGACCACATATCTTAGGCTTACAAGCCAGTAAAAACATGTCAAGAATTCAGTGCTGAGTATCATTGTGAAAGCTAAGTATAAGTTGCACTCTTTCTCAATCACACTCCCCCTGAGCTATCCCTCACTCCCATGCTCCCCCTTGCCCTTTTCTTAGAGTGTTATTGTTTTTCTCTCTGTCCTCCCAGTCAGTAGATCCTGATATCTTGTCTAAGCAACACAGATTCCTCAAGCACCAGGCTGCGTTAAGCTGATGGTGTGCCAGCAGGTAAAGCAACTGCACAAAGCACCACCCACCAAATACTTATGTAAGCAGGCCCCAATAAGTTCCTAGTCAATGTCTTTGTCACGTCTGCTACAGAAAGACCTATGAGAGGGGGGTGTATTTTAACTCAGTCAAACTTATTTGTTTTAAATGGTTCCCTTCATGAAGTTGACATCTCTTTAAAAGATGAAGTGTTGTTGCACCCAAAAGCAATTTTAAATATTTGCCATTTTATTTCACTCTGGTACTTTCTTGCTTGTTTCCTTAATAAGTGTTTTGTCAAAGTATTTGATCCAGAACATAGCAACTATACCAACACGTAAAGAGCGGGAAGAAAAGAGTCAGCAGTAAAGCAAAGTAATTAGAAACCAAATCCCAGACACGGCAGAGAAGACACTTATTTACCTGTAGAAAACTGTGCTAACAGAGTTTAATATCTGTGTACATGAATGTACTGTATGCATGTGTCCAAGTATGTATGCACACTTATAGATAGAACGGTGTTTATGGCAATGAACAAAAAGTAGACAGGGTTTGCAAATACATGAACAAAAGAAAGAAATTCAAACATCGTATATTTGCATTTTAAAAGATTAGTGTTATTAATGCTTCTCTCAGTTTTTACCTATGTGCAATATGTAGCCCTACAGTTCCACCTCAGCAGTTGACATTTCAGAACAAGAAATAAAAAACACCCCAGGAGAAGGCCCCAGTGCTGAAAGAAGACAGTGGCTTCTGGCACGTATTGAAAGTTAAAGGTCCTCCACAATGCAGTCTATAAAAAGTGATTTCTCTTTGTCTTTCTTTGTTTGTTCTTGCCTGGTCAAGGTTCCTCAGAGGAGCAGCTTGTATTTGCCAGTGGAAACAATTCTTTCAAGGCTGCCTTCAGTAGATGGATGCTCAAGAAAAAGAAAGGAAAAATAACAAGAAGAAAAAAAAGAAGCTTTAAAGGCTGTTTTTAAAGAAGAGGTGACAAGCGACCTAGCTTATGGTGAATATGTGAGTGTGAGTGTGTGGGCGGATAAAGGTGTGGGGTGAAAATGGGCCTTGGCAAAAGTGTCATGTTCACTTGTGCAACCCATGGCACTTTGGGTGGTGGGATAAAAGGAAAGGCTGTTGCAAAGAAAGAGCTGTGGTAGGAGATTATAAATTGTCAATGCACTTAAATAGGCATAATTTATTAATCTAAATGGGTACAATGGACAAATCTGTAAGTTACCATCCAAAAATTTGGCCTTACAAGTGTCACTGTCACTATGATTTAAATCCACATTAAAATAGTTTTCGCCCCCTTTTTGGAAAGCAGATACCAATCATTAAACAGCCTTCAGTGATCTAAGTTTGTTAAATGTTACAGTTCACAACAGAACAATTAGAAAAAGAATGTATGGCATCTTTAGAAAGGATTGCCAGGAGAAAGACTCTTCTCTCGAAAAAGGGAGAACAGTCTTTGCTTTGTCTGTTACAGCACTTTGATTCAACTGTAGTTGTTTTGAAGAGCTTTCTGAATAAAGCTCAGTTGTGTTACGAGAAAATAACTTGACAGCACAGCTTAAAGGCACTCTGTGTGAAAATTACTATTATCTAGTAAAAAAAATGGGCATAGATATTACTTCAAATATCAAACACAGTTCTGGGTGGATGGTGGCTGTCAGTAGCCAAAATTCTTCCAGACATAACCATGTTTTCATTATGAAGTAGATCCAGTGGCCTCAGTTGCAGCAATGGCTGCATGACGGGACGCTACTTTAAAATAGTTTACATGTGTACTGTCTTTTTCTATGATTCTTTTAAGGAGTTATTTATCTCAAACCATGCTCTAAAGCCTAACAAACAAAGCTGGTACAGCAGTTTTAAAGCTCAGAGGGTTCTCACTTTACACACAGAGCTGTTCATTCAGAAATGCCACAGAAAAAATGGTGGCTCAAATGTTTTAGCTGCCATGCATGTGGACCCACAACAAGTACGTAGTTCACTCTAAGTGAAAAAAAACAACAACACAACAGTTATTTTAGAAAAGTGATTAAATACAGATAGAAACAATGTTTAGAATTATATATTAATTTTTTTTGTTATTTGATTTTGTTACAAGCTGCACCTTAAAGTTTGCAAATTTGTATGCTAGCAAATCACAAGATTTCTGGAACAATCTCCTTCAGACATGCTCACAAAAGGAAAAAAAGAGACAATTCTTTCACAATGATGTTAAAGTTAAAGTTATGTGAGCGAAATTTGCTTCTACAAGCTATTGAATCATGGAGTGTAACTAGTTTTTCACACATTGCTTCTGCATTTTGAATTAGTTAATGTTACATAAAAATGGCAATGTTATTATAGAAAGTGTGTTGTTCTTCTGTGTTTCATTTTTCTTATTTTAAGACCTTGTAAGGATCAGATTATCTTTCATAAGTTCTTATAAATCTTTGATTTGAAATAGGGTCTACATTGTTTTTCACATAGCTCAGTCTCCTGCAGAAATATTAAAGGTGTATTCATTATTTACTTTTATACTAAGGCAATGGTAGTGAGAGAAGAAAGCTGAACAGGTTAATATTTATTGCAGGATTAGAAATACTATAGCTATGGTAAAGGCTGCCAGCAATGTGATTTAGGAGGCTTAAATTAATGTGTGTGAACTCACTGACCTCCTGCTAAGCAACCACAACACATACATAACCTTTGGCTCCATTACTAATATAAACCAGCTGATTACAGCAGCTTTAAATATGTTTGCTTGAGGAAAGAGATACTGAGAAAAAAGTTTTCATCAACTATTTTCAAAATTACCCATAAAATTTTAGTGTCTGCTTTTAACCTCAGGAAAGAAGAAGAAGAAGAAGAAGAAGAAGAAGAAGAAAAATTTCAGATAAGTCTTTATAGTGCCTAGAAACAGTTGTTTAAAAATGTATAATTCTTTAATGATAACTACACAAATTTCAATCAAGACCCAGTGGGATCAAATGAAGAGCTTACAGTCATAAAAACAAATAAAAGTGATTATACTGAAAGGATTAAGTTTTATACTGTTGTTAATTAAGTAAAAGTAGCAAAGAAGCAATTAAAACGATAAAACACAACAGAGTAATATAATTTTAAAATAATTTTGTCAGCTAAAAGCACTCTTCTTCCCAATAGTAAAGAATCCTTTATAAAATTCCTGGATCCAGGTGGTGATCTGGATCACCCCCAAAATTGAATAACTTGTTCCGTATTCCTTTTCTGTTCTTAGATACACCTTATGGTGCCCCTGGACACATCATCAGTGATGTAACCTGGGATCACAGGGGGTTTCGGGTCTTCGGGCTGATCCGGCCCCAGCTTGTGTCCAGGTAGCGCTACCCTACTTGCCACGCCTCTCCCCTCTTGATCCACAACCACCTTGATGCA
>JBAMHW010000015.1:9188928-9240982 GCA_037177495.1 Rhadinocentrus ornatus | reverse complement strand
TTGTGCCAATCAGAAGTCGTTGATCCGGAAGAGACTCTCAGACTGAAGTTGGCATAGTAGTCCAGGATAAGGTCTCTAAACTTCGTTGGGATATGATGTCGATTCAGTGCCTCTTCGACCAGCTTGTGGGGCATGGATACATAGGCATTGGCAAGGTCCAGCCACAGCACAGCCAGGTCGCCTTTGTTCTCCCTGGTTTCCCTGATAAGCTGAGTGACCACGCCTGTGTGCTCCAGTGAGAGACCTTTGGAATCCTTCCTTTCTGGACCGAGGTGTCAATGTAGGAGTTTTTCAGGAAGTAGTCTGTCAGTTGCCTGCTGACAATGCTAAAGAAGATCTTACCTTTCTGAGATTTCCTGAAAATTTTATAAAAATCTGTCCATAACCTTTTGAGTTACGTTGCTAACAGACAGACAGACAAACCAATGCCGCTGAATACATGATCTCCGCTTTGGTGGAGGTAATAAAGTTATGATTTATGACACATCTTAATACCTGCGCTAGCAGTTTAGTCATGAAGAATGGTAAGTGCAGTATTTTCAAATTCTTTGATTAGACTTAACAGGAAGGGACGCACGTCCTCCTCTGGCCACTAGGGGAGCTGTGATTCCTAAAACTCATAAAGTCTCGCTCATACTCCAGAGCAGCAGGCTCTTGTACTATGTTCTGCAAAACACCAGCATCCTCTTCTCTTCCTGCACAGTGTTAACAGTCTGAACAAGAAACTGGCTCCCAAACACATGTTGCCTTATTCCATGTTTGCTGTACTGTGTGACAGGTTCACTGAAACATGCACATGAACCCTCACTTTCAGTAAATATTCAGGAGACTAGTTTCTGCCAAGCACAACACGCCTGTGTGCGCAAACATGATTTGTCAGCAGAGTGGGATGAGACGGTTGTGAACTGGGTCTGGACAAATGTATTCTTTTTCTTCAGAGAGAGGAAAGCTTAGTGGGGTTGACTGCAGGGGATAGTTGGCCCAAATCCTACCGGTGCAATAAGGGGAGGCAGAGGTGGAACGAGACATGTTCGGGATGGATTGAAGGGGGGATGAGTAGATGCGATTGTCAAAAGCAGATGTGACCCCCTCCCTTACCCCCCCACCACCACCACAACCACCTCTTGCCTAAATAAGTCATGCACAAGATCCTTTTATCTACACATGCTAACAGGTACTAGTGAGTTCCCTGAGGAGAAATGTACAGAGAAAAAGATGGGGAGAATAAAAACAGAGAAAGAGCTGTAGCATCACTGCTCCAAAAGGCTTAAATGGGCTTTTCTCTAGCCATGGTGTAAGTTTGATCAAACTTTGCAGTGCAGAGTTGCTCTTTCTTACACTTACAAAGAAAGACAAAAGTACAGGATGATGATGAAACTGATGAAAAAAAATTGCAGGTTATGTGGAGATGTTTGTGAATGTATTGAAACTATTATGAAGGATGGATGATAGGGAGTAGAGCCATTCAACACAAGAGAAAGCACATAAACTATTGCATGCAATCCTAGATTAATTAATCCCATAAACTCCAAATATAACACACTTCATGCCCTGAACAAAAAGACAACCACTCATTGACTATAAGCAGCATTAACAAAATCTCATGGAACATTAGCATATTTACACTTGATTTAACTTAAAATCCCTCAATAAAATGACATTCTTTCACACATGCCAAACACACAAGCCTATGCACACTAACGCTATGTGAATAGAAGTCACTGAGTGTGAAATAGATGCGGCCCCCCAGCCCTGGTGCCATCAGCCTTAGCCAGCTGGCGGTGGTCCCAGCTCTTCCCCTCCACACCACTGCCTCCCTAAAACCCTGCATGCTTTGATATCAGAAAGCCCCTGGCTACCCAGACATCTGGAAGTTATTTTTTAACAGAGCACGCCACAAACCACCATTTCCATAATGAAACATTACATTTTGTTTCAGTGCCCTGCTTTCTCCTGATGAATGCAGGCTGGTTACAACTTGTAGCATATTTCTGACCAATAACCACATCTCCCTCTCTTATTGTTTGCGTATTCATGGCTCCTCAGGATCTCCACATTAGTTGAATAAATGGGAAATTAAGTAAAACACTCAGTGGTTTTACCTTTAACATTTAGTCATTTAACACTTAAGTTTATAACATACTGGACACTGAATCATTTGAATTGTCTGAATTAAAGTAAAGGTTAAAATAAAGGTCAACATATTATGTGCCTCAAAAGCATTCTCATCCTTTCAACACAATTTTATAGATCCTTTTTGGCTGATGTTCTCTATTTCTCTCTATTTCAGTAGCTTACTTAATGATAATTCTACATTTTTTCTGGGTTGTGCACAATACAAAACACACAAAAAATAACTTTTCTTTTAAGCTTTAGTTTTAAATAGTTTTAAGAGCCTAAACAATTAAACTATGTAGACAAGTTTGTATACAGTGGCACTGAGGATAAAAACAGGAGGAAGAACAGGAAGTAAAGATTTAATGGATAAGATTTAGTACATCAGAGGAACAGCTTGTACAGAGGAAGGATGGTGAATATATTACAAGGACGCAGAGGTTTGGTACTGTCATGCAGAAGGACTAGAGGAAGAGTTATGGATGGTGAAATAATACATAGTTAGTTGGTGTATAAGAAGAGGATGCAGAGGATAGGGTCAGATGGAGGCAAAAAATGAAGGGAACAGCCTCATATGGAAAAGATGATGAAGGAAAGTCTAAAAACTATCTATTTATTACAAGATTTCGTCAAACATGATTAAACTCTTCAAAAACTAGTGAGTCATAGTAATAGAAACATGAGTTTCTGTTTACATCTGGTTCTACAGCAGTGACTTGTTAGGTATTTGGTTAAGTCTAAGGTACAGTCATTTGTTTATGTAAAACCAAATTATGTTAGTCAAGTGAGTTCATTTAACTTTAAGCAAGTTTCTATATTTCCATTTCAATTTCACATCCCATCAATCCCAGTATGCAGAAGATTTTATATTACCTGATGAAGCACTGTCTAGGAACAGTAGATGAAACTGTTAGTTAAAGTTATTTACTTTTTTTGGGCTGCTTGGGGGCAGCAAAAACAAAGTGTAAACACAACAATGACTTAGCAAACAACACTGGGACTATTATGCTGATTTACTTCTGGTCACCTGGGAAACCCCTAATGTTCATCTTGCTTCTCTAGACAGTTCTGAATCTCTACCAAATCTTGCCGGGGGTATACCTGCCTCTTTAGGTGTTTAATACTCTATTACATTCAGCAGTTTGCCAAAAACTCGATTTTGCTTCTGGTGCTGGGCAGGCAGCAAAGATGTTTGGGGCTTTTTTTTTTTAATGAAAAGAGCTAAAGAATACGCTCAAAACAACACAATGTAGGCAGCACAAACAGAGCTAACACAATATTTTTTACATCAGTCTGTGTCAGGTACAGTTAAAAGCTTCTGCAAAATTGAAGTTGACTCTTGGTGAGCAGGTGAGAGGCAGTTCCTGCTTGTGACTATGTTTACCTGTCGAAACTATGTGGATCATTGTCAGTCATCATATCTTGCAAGTGATACGTTTGTCTCAGATTAGAGCTCATCAACAACTTCCTCACGTGAGGTGTTGCACTGAGAACCAGATCTCAGGCTCCTAATCATCTGTGTTGCCATTGTCTAATCTGATTAGCACTCATGTTGGGATTGACTATCTGATCTTGCCATGTGGTCCTGTAGTTATGGGGACAGCTGAGCTCAGGCTGCTCAGTCTTCTCCTGACCTCTGACAGCTTTTAAATAGAAATGGAAGAGCTGAGAACCCCCAGGGGGCTGTGGCACAGAATGTTTTCCAATAACAGCTTATAGCTGAGGGAAACATACTCTTCCCCCATGTGGCAGTGTGATTCTATCACTTTAACCGTTTGCCATTGCTGCTTCTCTCTGCTCTGATCTGTTCCCTCTCTCTATTTGCCTCTAAAACCCCAAGGAGTTTTGACCTGATTCTGGTCTGTTAGTATCACCAGACCACTGGAGAAATTGTGATGGGAAGAGGAACCTCTGAGATGATAATTGAAATTTGAAGCATGGTATTTCAGTGTGTAACTCACCTCATTTTCATTTTGCCCAGGTGAAGGTAGGTCAATTAGTGCCAGCTGAACCACAGTCTCCCATGTGTGAGTGTGTGGACCACTCGCTGTCAGTTTAAACTGGACCGGTTCATCCAGGCTGGCTCCCTCCCTCCTGGCAAAGATGGATCCATCTGTCCGCACACTGATGATGGGGTCACTGCTCTGGAACACGACAGCTTCATTCCCCATGCAGTCATCAAACTTCACTGTGGACAAAATAATTGGCACAAATTTAATATACCATTCATCAAAGCAGCAACAGCCAAGAAATGAAAATGGCACAAATGATGTTCGATTGGGATGCAGCTAAAATTGCTGTTCCAATTGTCACACACGCGAATGGAAAGAATACACCCTGCAGGGCACACATCCCAGCGTTGGCAGGGGAATAGATTGAATACTCTTAAGAGTGTATTGTGGTGCATAGTGTGACACTGAAGCATGTTTCTATTAATTGAGGACATAACATAAATTACTTTGAAGATTATTCTCCGGAGTTGTATGTGGAAACAATTTCCATGTGATTTTGCATGCTGTTATTGTAGAGGAGATGAAAAACAGGCCTTAAATGAACTTTCTCTTGAAGTTATTTGGAGAAAGACTGAACAGGACATCTGGAATAACTAATATTACAGCTTTACACCTTCTTTAGCCAACATAGATGCAACTATTTATATACGTACAAAATACATGAAGCTGAAATGATACATACAGGGAATAAATGATAAATAATATTGTTGGAAATGTAAATTTGTTGCTTCTGTTGTCCACATATGTTTATACCGTGCTGTTCTAACATGTTGATTTGACTCATGCTGTGGTATTTCATGGTACTGTGATAGATACTGTGCTTTCGGGTTTTATCTGACAGCTGGACTCAGTTCTCTTGCTTTCTGTAACACAGGTCGTCTCATCTTCTTCAGTTTGTGTTTGCACTAAGAAGGTATTAACGTAAAGCACACAGGGAGACTGGCAAAACAATGCTGTGCAGTACTTCACACATGTTGCTACAACATGTATCTTAGAAGGTGACTCAAGGAGGATTTTAATGGTGTCTTAGCTCCACAGAGAGCCAAACTTATTTCATAGTTTAAACATTTTCTTCAATTAATGATTACAACAGGTTTTTTTTAAAGCTCTGTTTCACTCATGCATTGATTAAATCTAAAATAAAAGATACCTAACCAACCAAATGAGATGCTACATAGATAATATGAAGATGGCACCATGTACTAACTTAGTAAGGAACAATCACTCATAATCAAGACACCCTTGTGATTCTCTTACAAAACTTAAAAGCAGTTAATTTAAGAGAAAAAGTCAGAAATGAGTATAGCCTATGCTGACCACAGTCCTCATTTCCTTCCTTTCTCATGGTACCTGTAGCCTTCCCTTTTGAGGATTGGAATGTCTAGACCACATGGAAACCTTGCGCTGAAAGCTGTAATTCACTTCTGCATCTCTCTTTCTCCTCCCACATCTATAACAGCTGAAAAAAGGTTCCCATCGCAGAAAGTTACTGTGAGTAAATCAATCTTTTTGTTCTGTCTGGTTCTAAATAAGCCCCTGATCATGTCAGAGCTGTCTTCTCTAAAGTCAGATGTCCAGACAGCCACTCAGGACTCAGTCAGAAGGGACAGCTATTCACCAACACTGTCCATTGAAAATAGCCGGTGCTGCAGATGTGTACGTGTCTAGACAAATAAACACGGAACATAAGAGATGGATTAATGAAAGAGAGAGCAAACCTTCTATTCATCAGATTGTTTCTTTGTTTGTATAGCTGAGCATATCCAACTTAACCAAAACACAAAAAAACACTAACTTACAGGCTTCTGTTTGCTTATCCACTGTGTGTGTGTGGGTGTGAGTATGTTTGTGTGAAATCCCATTTCACTTCTTCTCTACCATTATTTTTGCACATTTTCATGTTTTTTGGTGAAGTCAACAGTAACAAACACACCATTTGACAAATACGTGTCTGCACAAGTGGAATTTTGGAAAGTTGCCTGGATGTTTAAAAATGATAATGGGTAAAAAAAAAATATTAAACCCAAGTCAGGCATGAATGTGTTTCAAGTTCTGGTATTTGTAGAATATTCAAACAACAGTCAGGAGGTGGTCTGTCGCCCCTTTTCTTACTGTCCACCAGTTATTCTTTCACTCTCTCTTTCTCTCTCTAAACGAGGCATACAGCCAACAGTGCAGCAGTATTGAGGTTCAAAAATACAAAAATATAGTAATAATCAAATTTCTACAGCATAGTTTGCAAAATAAACAGTATGTAGAATTGAAGAATAGTTAAGCATATTGCGAATGAGATGGTCTTGCGTTTCAGTGTGTGTATGCATATATGTGCCAAATCTGTGAGAGGGGCTCGAGTTTAATGAGGTTGATCACGCTGACATTTTACATGCATTGACAATAATTGTCAAAATGGGTAATTAAAGGTGCAATGAGTAAAAATTTAAGACATTGTAAAATTAACTTAATTTATAATCAAAACATTGAAGAACAACAGCTACAACACTAAAGTCAAAGACGTGGATGTATTGAATTGTTTATACTGAAGACAGTGTAAAATAGGTAGTGCTAGCCTGTGCTTTTAAGCAGTACTTCTACCCCAGGATGTGATATTGATGTATTGTAGCATCCAATCTACATGCAGCATAATTAAGCAGTATATAACACTTTAATATAAAATACCTTTAGAGATCAGGATAGTTATGTTTTAGTTTGTGTTTGGCCTTAATGACACACCACAGAGCTTTTGCAGATTTTTTCTTTGATGTGCTCCCTATGAACGGCTAATTTGGCATCCCTCTTGCATCCTACCTGTACTGTGAGCTCTCTCCAGCCAGTAAAAGACTGGAGTCATATACTGACTTGCGTTACCTCTTACTTTGTCCCTTTCTGTCTTTCTTTTCCTCTCTTCTTCCAATAATGTCTTCCTGCGCTTCTATTGCATTTTCAAAATAGCCGATGTGTTTATATGCACTGCTAGCTTGTGACGCAGTCTGTCAAGTGACACTCAGCTGCAACGTCTTGTGTGTCATCGAAGAAAAAGTTGTGGGTTTCACAGCCTTGGGACAGAGTTCCAGAAATGTACATAATAAAAAATAATGTGCTTTTAAATTAATCTGGAACACAGAGCTTTAAGGTCAGAAAGTTACGTAGTCCATCTTAAACACAGACTGCCATAATTGCACTTCATTGCACTTATATTATTAGATCCTCTACCCTGGCTGTCTGTGTAAGGCCATGATAGAGACTCAGGGACTGGTTTGACCCTTACAGTAAAACTAAGTGGCATAACTTTCCAACAAATTACTCTGTAGGTTTGCTGTTGGATGACCTATTGTAACATATATGATAAAAGTTACTTTACTATCTTGGGGCTGTTTAACAGAAGCAGCAGCGACAACTGAAAAAACAATTTTTACAATTTGTACCTTTAAATCTGTTTATAAACCAGGATGAACTTTAGGGGTTACTTAAAACTATGATCCATCTTGTGGCAATTTCATGCAGTATTCTAATACAGTTACAATAAAAAAGTATAATCAAAGTGGAGTACAACAAAGTTGTGTTGCTTAGTATTTAAACAGCAAGAGCAACACATTAAAAACCAGAGCAGAAAATAACCCAGTTCTTTCAATATAAACCTGTGAAAGCCTAAATCAATAAGTCAATAAATACTGAGGCAAGTGGTAACTGTAGGTGTAAAGAGTAATCACTCTCATTGTGTGTGCATAGACATTTATTTTCGCTGATTGCATGTATTTTTTTAAAATGACAAGCTGAACTAACTGCACCAATACCCACACACAAATACAGTGACAGACTGTGTATGGAGTACCCAGAGGGTCTTGTTCTTGCACCAATTAAAGAAAAAGACAGTGCCAACTTTACCCCTCTGACAACACACACACACGCACACACACAAGACCTCCAATAGCTCCGCTTTCACTCAGTCGGGTCAATACTGCTATATAAGAGAGATTATAACAATCGGCCGACAACAAAGCAATGAAGCCCAACGGCACAGAGCTGCACATTAACAAGTTGTCTAAGGCAGTGGGCCCAGGTTGTGCATTGATCTGGCAAAAAAGACAGACATCCTAGTGTGCCAAACAGCCAGCCAAGCACTTCTCCACAGTCTAGTCAATGTGAACAGTCACCCACTGAAATGTGACAAATTCTACCAGTGCATGCCCCATGGGAAATTAATATATTCATGTTATTTCTTCATCATGGAAGAAAGAAAATTGTGCTTTCTGTATTGCTTGAATGATATCACAAACTAAACTCCATTTCACCTTTTTCCCCACCTTCTAATTAAAATCTACATCTCCCTCCAACACGACAAGGACAAGAAGAGGAGAAAACGCTGAGAAGAAACGTGACCTTCTTGTGGTGTTCTTTGGACAGCTTGACAGGAAGTAGCTGACAAGTGTTGAAAGGGACGTGAGAAAAGAAAAGAGTCGGGAGAGAGGGAAAAAAGCTGAGGCGTAACAGAAAGAAGGTGAGAGGAAAGGGGAAGACAAGGGAAGGACAGAAAGGAAGACAGATGACAGGATAGAAAGTGTGTGGAGGTGGCAATCAGAGACGACGAAATGAATGAAAGAACATTAAAGAAGAAAAAAGTAACGGAAAAACTCGTAGGCAGATTGAGCTGGCTAAAGAAATATCTCCCGAGGCGAAACTGTTTATAGCAGCATTTGTCTGAATCCTTCAAAAAATGATGCACTGAATGCATTACATGTCAGTCTGCCCTACAAAACAGTGAAGAAACCACTTTTATAAGCACAGGATAACTCTGATATCTGTTACAATCATGCTCATTGTGAGAAAGAGAGGGTGATATAGAAAGAGGAGGAGGAAGCTCACGATGAGGAGGAGTGGGGACTCGAGGTTAGGCTGAGGTGGAGACTGGGGAAGGCAGCAAAAGACGGCCTAGAACTGGGTTCCTGACTCAGTAAACTGGCTCTCTCTCACACACACATCCACATTGGAATGGATGGGATGCTCAGATGGCTGTTTAAACAGGTTAATTGGGCTGGCCTCCCGAGAGATCAGGACAGATGGATAGAGAGATAGAATGAGAGAGAGGAGAAAGAAAGAGCAATAGAGCAACAAAGGGAGAGTGGTGGAGTTTAGAGAGATGGAAACAGAGGGCTGGATGAAGAGATGGATGGTGTGAGAGGAATATGGCCACTGATCACAGGCACTGTGGGGAGTATGCAGTCTAATCAGAGCAGTGTGGAACTATGCAGTGGGTTAGGCTTTCACTGGCTGACTAAACAGAGCCAGATCCATAGCCCACCACTGATAGACTATGAAGGGTGAACAAACTTGTGATGGAAGACTGTAAAGAGTAATGTTAGAAGCCCATCAGGGGAGACTGGTTCACTGAAGCAAATCATGAAGAGTGGCTCATCTCTATCCTTCCGAGAAACCTTCAAAGGCTTGATGGCACTGACCAGCTCCCTTTACAAAAAAAAATCACAGTACAAGCACACACAGGCAAAACATGTACTGGACTTGTTTTAAACTTTGAATTACCATAAAAAAACAGCCTAGTAAGAACACATCAAAGCAAAGGACGGTGCAAAGAACAAATGTATTATGTATTAAACCAAACTAGAAGCTACCTATCAGTTAAATATAAATCAAAGCTAAGCAGCTTGTATTAGTAGCACTTTTCAAACCTTCTTTTGTTAGTTCAGTTATCTGACTGTTCCATATTTTAGTGTGTTCACTGTCCATAAACACTTGGGAAATTCACAGAATGAGCTGCCGTAATCTTTGCCAACTACAAAGGCACAACAAAATCAAAATACAATTTCAACGCAGTCTTGAATTCTTTTATGTTCCCACAAGCAGGATAAGCTCTATTTGGAATGAAATAAATAAGCAAACGTATTGTTTCTGTGTTTCTTCACCACTTTACTTTTTCAAGACTGCTTTTACACTAGTTCTGCAGCAGACTGTGAGCCGTACAGTGAATGGATAGATGTGTGTGTCCCAGACACAGGTGGTCTGGGGTGTTTAATGTGAAATTAGAAAGTTTCACTCAGTGTTTTGTTTGACTGAAAATCTATACACTTTACTTCACTGCTGCACTTCCCAAGTGATCATCCAAAATGTCAGCTTGAGATTTGATGTGGGTTTACTGTTGTTTTTAACTTAAAATTTTAACTCAATGAAAAAAATGATGGAATTCAAGAGTGAAGTGACAAAAACTATTTGAAGTTTGGTATGAATCTTGATGCATTCTAGCATGTGTGAAGGTCATAAATCTCTTCAAAACATTTGTTTATTTCTAACCTCGCTGTGAGCAACCATTAAAAACTGCTTAACTGACTTGTTGGTAATGCATGCAGTGACAAATATCTTTGAGTTACAGAGCAGTAATTTTTCTCATTAAAAGTTTTTCAGCTGGAATTGTGCTGGACGCTTTTAATTTGTTTAATACATTTAATATGACTGATTATAACTTGCCAGCCAGCTTCAAAGCAAACTTCAGCCATTATTCTGGGGTCCACAAGTCATGCTTAAATAGTGTGGGAAACTATGTACAATCGATCAGTTAGCTTACCTGACCACAGGTACAGGGCCTGTTTTTTAGAGTTGAAGCGCTGTTGGATGGCTAATCAAGGGTCTGCTCCTGCAGTGATGGCTGGTTAGTCACAGGAGGAGTTTGACTGGTGCTAATAGGCTGGCTGATCTCAGAGCTGCAGGAAGCTTGACTTACCCACTGCAGGCTGATCACAGATGGAAAAGTGACATTTTTTTCTCCATCTACCTAATTTATTGTCACCTATCAGATTTGTACTATGTCTATTTGAAGAATCAACATTAGAACATATTTCAGGGGAGCCATTTGGCTGTTTCTGATGTTTTACTGCATGTTTAGAAAGGATAGAACCTCAAGTAAAACTCACTAAATTATATAATGTGCAGGCTTATAGCGAGGAGGACATGAGGCCTTTCTGCACCACAGCATAGTGTGTTAGTGTGCATATTTTTATAGATTTTATGAACAAGTTATGCTCAAATATTCCCAGAGAGAAAACTTCAAAGTCCACAAGACATTGTTTTTCCCTAATCAACAACTCTAATGACTGATTGTTATTCCTACAGACAAGCACCAAAGTGCTTGATTAGCCCTCATCAATTAAAATGCATCTGTTCTCGTACAGGGAAACTGGATTTGTTGCTGGAGCTGGTATCACGACTCCAAAGAAATATTAGCGTATTACATATACTGTAACTAAAATATATTAAAAGGGAAAGCATAAACATTAGCATGGAGCAAAATAAAGGCCCTGCAGAAATTCTTTGTCTTGTCAAGTTTTGCCAGCACTGAAACCAAACACTCATATTGGCTTCATTACTTATAGGTTTTTACTAAACATCTCATTCCCATCGTGCATCGTAGGCTTGTGGTGAGACATGAGAAATGTATTTTTGCAATTAGAGCGAGCTTTAGTGGCGATTAGAGAAGAGGCAAAGGAAGTGACAGAGGGATCAGGCAGAATAAAATCTCTCCCAGGAAGGGTAAAGCCCCTCCTTTAGAAACCTAACAAACAAACAAACAAAAAACTCCTTAACTTTCATTGCAGTAGTGGATCTATACCATACTTTGCTGCTGGAGAACACACACACACACACAGTCCAAAGGATTTTACACAGCAAACCACAGTTCACATGCCTTTGCTCCTCTCATCCTCTCACAGCAGTTATTTGGCCTATTACCCTGCCTGTCTGTGGTTGTGGTTCAGTGTGTTTTCTAGATCAATAGACTACAAATTCAATGATGGATTTGATACGTACAGTATAGATTACTGCTCCCTGGAGCCATGGCCCAGATTTTGTATCTCCATGTACTACTGTAACACCTAAAGCCCTGCAGCACGAGATCTGATACAGTCTGGCCAGGAGGACTGAACACAGAGGAGTACAGCAGACAAAGTTGTGCATGTGGATGTTTGTCTAACATGGTCTGGCATCTGCAAGCCTACTCATGGCTCACAAAAATGAGAACAGATGTAAGATGAGGGAGGAGAAAGACTGGGGAGGGGTGGGGACCCTCATTTTGTGAGAGTGCAGTTTAGTCTGAAATTGACTGCTGCTGTCAGCAGTTTGCATCAAGCCGGAAAGCTGGGTTTGCCTTCATGCATTATAAATTCAAAACTGATGCCGTTCTTCTTCAGTGGAAACACTCCTATCAGATATGAAGAAGTTCTGTTAATAGAAATCTTCTTACTCTTGTTTACCCAGAGGCAGCTAACATAATCCTAAATTCTATTTGTTGTTGTCATCAAACTATCACACTCTGTGTGTGTGTGTCCGACCTCTAACACTATCTAACTCTTTCTAGCAACTGAATAAAAATGTATATAGAGTCAAATCAATAAAATGGACAAGGTTTCGTTTCTTAAAGAAGTTCTGCTCTTATTCAGGAGAGCTTGTTCAGTTCTACAGGAGGTAGTGGGAGATTTCACTTGAGTAGCCTGTGAAACTACTGATGTTTATGTGACCACTCATTACCCAGATATTAGATAAGTTCTAAACAATTATAAGACATTTCTCCAGATATTTACAGTAATGTCAACAAAATATACAATCTTTGTGATTGATCCTCTGCCAGCCAAGGTGATCTCTAGTCAGTCTTTACCTCTCTTCTTGCTTTGTGTCTCAATTATCAGATAAAGGATGTGGATGTTTGAGAAAAGTATTGAATTTACTTTCTTTCACTTTGTATTCCCTTTAACAATATCATAAACGCTTTGCCAAGGTTTTTTGATTAGTTGAGCTAAGTCCTTGGGCATGTTGCCTCTGTGGCCTGGTGGGTGTAGCTGTTCCAACAGTTGTTAATGCATTTAGATTGTCTTCTTTTTGCCTTGCTATGCTTTCTTCCCAGTGTTTTATGTATTGTTCTTCTATCTGAATCTGTTGTTACCATTTACTACATAAAACTTCCACTTGAACTTTTTAAATCGCCTACAGTTAATAAAACTTGCTTTTTTTCCTAAAGCCTTCATTACATGCCCTGTGTTTGGGTGTTTTACTATGACCATAATGTGACTACATTAATTTTTTTGAACACTCAGTGTTTCAAAGCTATGCATTTAGCACTTAACAAGTTGCTTTCTGCTCAATTTCTATTTAGCTGCTAAGAGACTTGAATGCAAAAGTAAACACCATAAGCCATCAAACTAATGAACTGCTTAGTTAATTTAACATATTAGACTAGGATCTGTTATGGATAGTTATGGATAGAATGATCCATAACATGACTAAAAGTATCAGTTGGCAAAATGCACTTAGAATTGAATCTGTTTGCTCCAGGACTCTGTTCCATCATTTTTTCAAAAGATATCCTTTAACTGTCCCTGGCTGAACTTTTTGTAACCATGGCGTTTTATTGCATTTTTATCCCAGTGATATGGTTTCCCTTTTGGCCAGAGAATGAATCGCATATATATAGTTAACAGGGTTGTCTTTCATCTGCTAAGTACTGGATGTTGCGCATCCTTCCTCTCAAATGTCAGTAATGCAGATATGCTGATGCAGATGAATGGAGATCCTCTACATAAAAACATATCCTATTCTCTGTGGCAGCATAAAAAATAACTTACTGTGATGCTGGGTATTCTACTTTTATCATCTTATTAACAGGTAGGTCACCAACTATGCAACTATTAACAATCAAGAGACCTAAATGATTTGCACTTCAGGAAGTCTAAAACAGCAGAACGACCATCAGTTTACCTGGCTCCATGGCCATAAAGTACATTATTTCTCTTTTTTCCTCCTTTTGACAAAGATTTATTTTTTATTTTTTTAACAAAGGTAACATAATTAGTAGGCCTAAATGTGTGTAAAAAAAAAATAAATAAAAAAAAATGTTGTGCCTTTCAGTCTGCTTTCAATGTGGAGAAGAAGTACTCTAAAAAGATAACTTTTGATCAGTGTTGTGCTAGTTACTGAAAAAAGTAACTGGTTACAATTACTAGTTACTTCTTTCAAAAAGTAGCTCTGTTACTTTGTCAGTTACTTACACCAAAATGTAATGCGTTACTTATAAAAGTAACTTTTTAGTTAGTTTGTTAAAAAAGACATTCTTGAAAATGTTCCCATTATATTTATTTAAGTCAGGCCAGCTGACTTGCAAGCTATGCCTGCAGTGTTCACTTGTGTTCACACACAAAACATAGCAGCAAAAAATACATTTATAATACCAAAAGGTAACATTTTTTTTTTTTTGCATGTTTCCAGACTCTGTTAAAGATGGAATGAACCAAAGTTCTGTTTTTGACAGAATTTGAAATTAGTCATATCTTTTAGAGTTCACCTTTCTGCATGTTTGTGAGTGATTGACATAGTAATTAAGAATAATTGACACATGAAACGTCTACCGATGATTCAAAATACTACTGTGAGAAAGTTACACAAGTTGTGAAATCTTTTCATTATTTGCACTGCAAGCAAGATTGGATAAATTTAGTATTATTATGATCCTATGAATAAAAAGTGTGAATAATCACATCCAACTGTCTTATTTCAGCCTAGTGTACCATTTCATGTTGCTTGATCACAGCCCACCAACAGCAGACACAGGATTACTTTGCTTCCCCACTATGCATTAATTAGTTCAAAACTTCTCATACTTTAATTCTAAACTAAGGGGTAACTATCTTTTTTGTTCTTTTATTGAGTATGTGTATTTGCACATTAGTAATTAATGTATTTGCAAAGCATGTATTTATATATTTTTAATTATATATTGAACAGGCTTTTGAGACTCTCCTGATTTTGTGTTATATAAGAGCTTTGCCTAATTTTGCCAGACTTATTGCTCTACTCATGTATTTAATTCATCATCAAAAGCCACAATGATTCAGATGAGCTCGTTCTTGACAAATGAACAGACATCAACATTAATGCATGTGTGTGTAAATCAGCTTGCCCTGCAAGACTTTCCAGTCACCACCTAACAAAACCAAAGCCTTGCATTTTTCTTCTTTTTTATATCACACTGAGACATGGTGACAAATGCAGATGTGCTAAAATAAAAAAATAAAATAAAATAAAAAACAGCTTACAAGATAACAAAAACCAAACAAAAGTTTCAACATAGCTTTTATTTCAGCCTTTGCCTGCAAGCATCAAATATACTTGTAAGAAAAAAGAAATCATTTTCATATTGTTTTCTCAAGCTTCCCCGCGGAAGCAAACAGCACAAAATTGCTTTCCCCAACTGCTGGAGGAAATAGGGTGTATTTCCCAAATCTAATCAACATCTTTCCATCAAAACTTTAACAAAAGCTTCTGTTTTCCAATTTTAAGGGTCAGAGCATAAACCAAAGGACTCCCTCTGGCTTTAAACTGTAGAAAAACATTCATATAATTATGCTTTCTGTTTAGAGGGTAAAGAACATGGTTTTCCAGTAATAAGAGGCAATACTTTTTTTTCTTGAAAGATAGCCACCAGGCTATGATCTCCAAAATCCAGGGGGTGATGGTGGACTACCATGGTTGAACGATGCAATTAGTGTTTTTTAAGTTTCAGAAGGTTGCTGAGCTGAAAGTTCAGTGAATGGCCAAATATGTAATATTACTCAAGTCAAAACAGCTAAAATACAGAGCTTTAATTGTGAATAGTGATAGCAGAGATCTAACATTATGAAATACACGATGCAAAGACTTTCATTCTGAAAATTTCCCCTTTTCTTTTAGAGATGAATTCTACTTTAGCAAAGTAAAATCCTTTTAAAGCGCTTGAATTTCAATTGTTAATCAAAAATGTCAAGACTTTATGAGCTCATCAAACACTGAAATTCATTTCACATGAAGCCCAAACATTTCCAAAATTATTGGATTTTTCTTTATTTTTTATATAACCATGACTCTTCTGGTATTTCCAGTATTAAATAACATTCTTGTTGTGCATTCATAAAGGCAAGCCAAAGGTGCCTTACTAATGCAACTTGACCTGCAACATTTATGCCACTCGTAGAAGGGTATTTTGAAAACTGCAGATTTTTCAACGCATTTGCACCCACCGTCCCCTGAAACTGGGCCTTTTGGAATGATTCTACATATCATTGTTGCTACCAAAATTTAAGCCCAGAGATTGGATCCTAAACCTGAAATCTAGTGAGTGCTGAGGGATTTGCATGAAAAAAATGTACCCTCAAAACATCCAGCTAACAGTGGCATTTTATTTATTTAAAAAAAGGAAACTGAGTTTAAATATAACAGAACCGGCAATTATGCCATGGCAGGTTCTGGCCTGCTACATTGGGGTGGGCTTGAAGAAATAATAAATATTGGGTTGGGTTATAGGTTGTTCAGGGGTAAGTCAAACCACTGGTTTGTTTCTGTCCAAGTAGACAGACTTTGTTTGCAACTGGAGCCATTACAGTTAGGCTACTTTATAAAAAAGAAGTACTAAAAATCATAGGTGGGGTTTAATTGTTTGGCAAAGCATAGCATTGTGTTTTTAACTACATTTCAGGTCATGGCCCTGCAGTATTGGAAAGTGTTGTAGTAGCACTGAACCTTCTCACGAGTCCAATCAGCAGCCCAGTGACCACCCATGTGTTTTGCAGCTGATGGACAAAAGCTGCAAAGAGACAAAATAATGACTAAACCATGCCATCAGAGTGTGTTTTGTGTTGGTGTGCACACATGCTAAACAGACCAAATATCACTGCTGTAGGGGAAAGTGTAAGATTTAGAAACGTGTTACTTGAACTGTTGATAAGGTGCACACTGATATGCCAAGCCTGTCAGGTAACACCTTTACACTGGTAAACAACCTTAAACTCTCTCTCAGGTACATAAACACCCACACACACACACACACACACATACACACACAGAATTACAGAAGCAAGGTATCTGGAAAAGGCTGGCAGAGAGCAGATCCCAGAGGGACAAACACAGACAGTGGTTTAGCAGCCAACTATATCCTTTACCTCCCATAAACAAATGTTCAAGTATAGAACAGCAAACGCATGTGCTTTGGACACAGTGTGCTCATAAATTGTCTTAATGCGTAAACACAGAACTAACCTTCATTGTGGTTTCAATATAGCAGCCTAAAACTCTGTATCACTTTTCTGTAGTGCTGCATGTGGTGTGTGTCTGTGAGGGGAAGGCCAGCATGTGTCTTAGTGTGTTTGTGTGAGAGTTAAAGAGATAAGTGAACACACAAACATCAGTTTAAGTTGAATGTGTGAGTAGTCTGCTTATGGTACGTTTTGTGTGTTGAGGGAGAAATAAATTAGCAGTGCTAGCAGGTTTCTTTGACAAGTCTTGTTAATGAGAGCATCCCCCAGAGCTTTTTTGGGCCAAGGAGAGAAACCAGAGGCTGTAATCATCTGTTCATCCAGGAAGATGGCATGGAGTGGAGGGAGCCTGCTGAACAGCCTAAATGCAGCACAATTAGACCACCCCATCTGCAAGATAGGCAGTAATGTGTAGTTGAAAAAAAGTAACTACGTGGAAAAAAAATCTGTAGGACATGTTTAACCTTTACATCTAGATCAGTTCTGTAATCTAACCTAGAATAAGACCATATCTTGTGTGGACTTTAGTGCACAAAGCAACTCTTCACGCTCAAAAGAAAGAATAGAAAAGTCAACTAAAAACGTACGGAGCTCAGTAGTCAAAAAGCCTTGAGGCAAACATGTGTTAGTGATGTGCAGCAATGGAGCAAAGTCAAAATTTGCCAAAGGCAGATTGTCCCCATAGGGTGTGTGACAGCTCCATTTTACTGAGTGAAACTGACTTTAGCATGACAAAACTGTTATGCTGAATAGAAATTGATACTTTGAACAACATCTAAATCTAAGTATCCTGAGATGTATGTATTCTTATTTGTCTGTGCATCTATCTGTACCAAGTGTGAGCATAAGCGATGTGTGCGTCCACCCTCTGTAATACACAAACGTCTCTTGGTGTAAGTTGCCAATTTGGCTACAGTTGACTCACCTGCACCTAGCTCAGTAAGGCAAAGCCAACTGGCTCCTTGTAAGTTTGGAAAATCACAAACCAAGTCGAAGGGTTTAGAAATGCATGAGGCTCTTCGCTGTGTAGCATTACCATGATTCATCTTCACAAACTGCAAAAGCTTGTGATAATCGCTTTAGCTAATCCTTGCACGCTTTGGGCAAACAAGCATGGAGAGAGTGAAGGGGTGGTTCTTTAACCCTGGGGGGAAAATGATGATGGTGTGGGTGAAACATGGCCAGGATGGAAATGTGTGTTTTTTAATATATTTTTCTATAGGTACTGTGTGTGTGTGTGTCTGTGTGAGTAACAGTGTGCTACCTTTTTTTCACAAAAGTACACTAAAAATGCTGTATTTATTTTATTCTTTTAGGGGATGGAATTTGCTTTGGCAAGTGATGTTAGGATAATATTGTTATTCAATTATTAGACGTTATTAAATGTGTGTTTTCATTCGTTTGTGGGTGGGTGGGTAGCTTACCCACTTTGCTGCATGAGTGTCTTATTTTTATTAAAGGTTTATTTTTACAAAGCAAAAGCCTACGGTTGAATAGGGAATCCTAATCCTAAGAGCATCTTTGCATAAAATGATACCTCAGATTTGGAAAAGGTTTGGAAATTGTTGACCGTTTGGTGAAGGGGAAGCCCTTTACAAATGTGCTTACCAAATGACTAAACCACATGTCTGCTGTCTGTTTTTAGCCCTTTTCCCACGATTATGCTAGGGGTAAAAAATAAAAGCTTCTTGTTAAGCGTGCTTGTTCATGTGAGCACCATCAGCGCGACGACAACAATGGTTAGAAAAACCTGTCTTGTTTTAGCTAGTATACCTAAACATACAAGTCAGTTCAGCTTCAACCCACCAGTCAACCATCATAACTTAGAAAAACTGCATTGAGGCAGAAAAAAAGGCACAATTCTCTCTGGAAAAGGGCTTGTCCACCACAGGGAAGGTTCAACGAATCAGATTGAGACAAACCAAATTATCAAAGTTCAGATGCGATCTGAAAGATTAAAAACGTCCATCTTTCTTTCAAGTCCTTCTTTGTTGGCACTATGACTACGATGGACATTTCGATGCAAAAAAAATAAATAATAATAATAATGGAAAAATTAATAAATAAAAAAAATTTAAATAAAAAATAAAAGAGAGAAACATAGAAAAATAGAGTGATAAATGTGAAGTTTTTTCCTCTGCTTTCATCCTGTCATCCTTGCATGCTCATGTTCTAAAGTAAAACAAAAAAACATGCCATTTTGTCGCATTCAGTGAAAGCCCTATTCTGCAGTGCCAATCAATCCAGACGTTTAATTTTAAGTCAATTTACCACTGCTTGTGGGAACGCTAAAAGGTTTCAATTACATAAAAGTAATAACAGGTATATAAGACTTTACATAAGTAAAAGCAGCAGGAACTTAAACACCCTAGGCTTTGTTTAAGGAGCCAAAAGATTTAAGCTCAGAACTGTGCTGGTCACAACAGCCTACACAGTCAACCAAGGAAGGGAGCTTCAGCTTCATTACCCCAAATTATGTTAATGTTACATATTTCTACAAAGATATGGGTGTTTTTATATGTGCTTTTTAAAGTAACCACTGTAGGACACAGGAGAATAACATTTTGTTGATTTGACTCACTGTTTGGTGCTGCCTCTCTCTCCATGGCAGACATGCAGGTAAACAAGAAATCGTGCTTCAGCTGCACCGGATTTAAATATGTTTATGTTACGCATTTATGTGAAGAAGTTTGTAACACAGAAAAGGGATTCTGGGAATACTGAGCACTCCAAAATAGGTTTATTGCAGGTAAGATAGGGACTCATAAGTACAATCCAGTAAACACAGTACATGAAAAAATCTCCCTTTTTGGTACAAGAAATTTCCCCAATTAACTAAGTGCTAAGCAACTACTTTTAAAACATTTTTGGAAATGAAACACTTCATACCCTGTTTCAACCACTAGCTGCTGGTATGTGCACACTTTAAAACCCCTGCATGCTTTTGCTAAACCTGCTAGTATTTATCCAGGTATATCCCATCATTATCTTTGACGACAACATTTCCTCCCATTCTCTGCTCTCTATTACCTGTGCTGCTTCTATTCCTAGACTTTGGATGCCTTCAGTAGAGCAATAAGCCGAAAGTTTACACCCAAACTGACACCTTACAAGGATGTGGCCTATAGACATGGCCACAGGATCACCTCATTAACATCAGAGAGTCCTCTTCTCCCAGGCAAGTGAGACTTCACTGCACTGTTGTCACAAAATAATAAGCAAATATAACCTCTAGTGGCTAAATATAGGAAAGCATATTCCCAAGAGTCTTGGTAGAGAAACCATACACTGCTAGAGGTGTCTCAAGCCTTTCAAAGTTTTGTTGCAGTGTGGGAGTGAGAAGTGTACAAAGTAAACAAAAGACTTTCAGAGGAGGAAATTATGGTTAAACAGTGTTTGATGAGAGCTTTTAGCCTGTAGCTATAGTGCATTAGGCACAGATGAACCACGGCCTGCTCTCACACTGTTAATGTGGAGCACATTACAAGAGAACAATGAGTTATGATTGCCATTAGAAAGCAAATGATTCAGACTTCACAGCTGGATTTAAAGGGGTGCTACTGCTGCGCCACGTCCTTCTTGCTTCTGCCCACGCCCACTTCACTGACACTGCTGACAATCACTCCACTGGACTTGCCTTTGCTAAGAGTGTCCACTCAAATTTAGCACACATTTCCCCTAGTTTCACTGTATATGTATATTTTCTAGTCATGTTTTAATTTTACAAAGTCAGTTGGATAATTTGAGTGTGAAAGAAACCTTGAGCTGCGAGGTGCATACATTACAGTGGTAGCATGCAACTCAGTAAAGGGCAGCTGACTCTCTTCTAACACTGCCTTAACAAAATCTCCTTTCTCCCAACACAGCTCTTTCTGCCTATTTCACTGCCAGAATTAAACCTTATAATGATAACATGCATTTTGTTGCACCGTAAAAAAGACTTAGATGAGGAACAGTGGGGAGAGAAGGGTAGAATCATAAAAGATGCGTCCTCTCTTCCGATGGCTCTGTCTTTCTCGCCCACATGATCAATCTCTCCCTCTGGGGCCAGGAGGCTAGCTGTGAAATGAATGAGAGGCAAAGCGTGGGCAGACGCTAACGTTAAGATAATGACGCCGTTTTGTCAGCCCTGGCCCAAAGCTCTGTCTCTGTTGGCACATAAAAGAGGAGAGAAATGGCAGGGCAGAATGACAGAAAAGAGGCACTGTGGTTTTAAGCTAACAATACTCAGCATGAATTTCACAAATACACAGGCACCAGTCTTAAAGCGAATAGAAAAACAAAACAAAAGAAAAACACATTTGATTCTCCTTATTTGATTTCTATACAAATACAGAAAACAAGCTATGCGTGCTCGCACGCTGTGATGAGAGTATCAGCGGTCAAAACCCTTAACAGCATCACTCCATCTACACCACAGTCAGAGGAAGCTGCGAGCATTTACTGCAATGAGAAAAGCTTTGTGAAAGCATTTGAGCCAAACAATGGGTTTTCCTGTTAGTTTTAATGTGTGGACAACAGACAGCCAGAATGGAAACCTGAGCTTTGTTATTAGGCCGGGATTTGAACTAAAAAGCGAGGCTAACTGAATGAATCAATGAAGAAATCAAAGTAATGATTGGTACTCATTATCACTGCTGTTTAACATCATACAAACAAACACACTGCAAATATTAAATGAGTTCTCCACGGGTTAGACTGAGCCTCATCTATTTTGAGTCCTGCTGCAACATGATTTGTGGCTGCAAACGTCCATGCTGGGCATCAGACACCCATCAGATGCTTAGTTATGACTAAACCAGCAAATGGCAACACTTAATGACAGTTACACAACCACTGGGAAGGGGTGGGAGACCAAAAAACGATAAACCTGGTGGAAAATCATGAAGAAAAAGCTCAGCTTTGAACACAGATAATTAAATGTGTGACAACAGAGAACAATATCCTTGTCAGTGGGGATGGAAATGTCTGCATTGCATGAGACAATAGCACAAAGTGCCTGTCTGATCAACATATATCATGTCAGTTGATGACTGACTCAGATTTCACATCAGGCGAGCTGCTAAGATGCAAAACGCTGCCAAGATGAAGAGGAAAGAAGTTTATTGTTTGATGAATAAGTGAGTTTTTGTTATGTGTCTTGAGGAACCTTTTGGTCTTCTCCCTCTGTCACAACTGATCACTGACCGAACAAGAGTAAGTCAAGTCCTGTCAGTGCTTCATTAGACTGCTCATTAGAAGCTGCCTCGTATATTCAAAGATTCTCCGGTGCTGACCATTTGAGTCATTGCTTTTGCTCTTGCTTGCATGGCTAAGGCCTCGAGGACAGTGGGATCCATCATTATTAGTTCCGTTAAATTTTCTCTGACTGGTTTGGATCTCATGACCTGACCCTGAGGTCACACAGCCTCAAGCCCTGTCTGCATGTCCAAGAGCCTCTCCACATAGATCTGCTCTGCAATTTATTGATGCTTTACATCACTTAATCTCAGCTTGTTGTATTACCCTTGCTTGCAAGTTTCTAACATAAAAAAATGGAACACAACCACATGCTTTAAACGACTACCAGCATTTGTTTTCTTTCTGTAAACGTCTCCATCATTCACTTTAACAAAAATAAAAGTACAGGGGGGAAACAAAAACAAGTTTAATAATTTCTCTCTCTACTGTGAAAATAAAGAGAGAATTAGCTGCTTCATACAACCATCACTCATTTGAAGGTTTAAAGACAAGTGTCAGTCTTGTGTATCAGGTAGCAAGGGTAAAACAAAACAAATGTCTGGCTGGTTTTGGTCCAAGATGTTGCCAAAAAGAGGAGATAAGGACTATAACAATGTAAGACAGCTCGGTGGACATAAACATGTGAACATCATATCCCAGGAGGAAAAAAAAGAAAAAAGAACTGCTAAACAATTTTGTTTTTTTTTCACTAAAAATGGATTAAATAATTATAATAGATGAGGAATGGCTATAATGATAAATGATCATGTTATAACTCACCAGAGGTCCTGAGGACATGGGAGAGGTGCTTGTGAGGAAGAAAGTAGAAAAAAATAAAAACAGGCAGGAGCTGAACAGGAGGTGACGATGAAGTTAAATGGCATAGTCAGAGATGAGGGAGGATTGTGGCTGATTTATGTCCCCTACAAAACACGCCCAATGCATAAACATAATGATGAGAGAAAGAAATTTTGAGAGAAAGTCCTTGATTTAGGACACCTGGAACTAAAGAGTATGATACAAAAGAAATAAAATAAAAATGTAGTCATATATATATATATATATATATATATAGTATATATTCTTTAATGTGTACATTCACTATTTGCTGTGCATACCATTCAGGTCTGAATAGCTATTTCAGAAGTAACATTAGTTGAGAAAAGCTTTTCACACAGTCCATTATAAATTAAATAAAAAATGAAAATCCAATCCTCAAACACATTGAAATGTTGTTTTTCTTTTCCACACTTAAATGTTAATACTTAATAACAAAATGAAGAGGTGCAAAAGACTAATTTTGTGTTCCCATGTGTATTTTTTGTGTATTTTGCTAGCATAATCTTTCATTTTCCCTTTATACTTGCTTAAAAGTAGAGGTGTACACTTATACAAGGCATATCTATGTGGCACATCCACACAAATGCATTGAGAGCACAAAGCATAACAGCTTTTCTATGATCACTGATCTGTCCATTTGGCTGTCTTGCAATTGAAAGGAAGACGAAACAAGCACTTTTTTTTATGTTGTCACAAATAGAGTGTTTGTGTGGGAAGAGAAAGGGAGGACACTGAACCACACAACTTAATGGCTGCTCCTTGTAAAAGTCGTAGAAAACTGTGTAAGAGAAAATAACACTGACTACAATGAAATTGCTGGAAAAAATATGGGTATATCTCTCAACAATGGTGACTGTTTCAATTACTGTTTATAAAAAATGGAGGGTATGGATGTAGAATTGGTTGGGAAGTGTAGGGACATGTCCTTACAAATATCCAACAAGTCCTAAATTGTGCCTACCATTTTCTATAGTGCAGATATATGAGGCCTCTCTATCTGCAACATTGCTGCTGTAAGTCCTGCCTTTACCTATGTAAACAGATATGATTGGCTCAAAACATTCGTTCTTGCTAAAATGGTTGGCTGTCCCCACTGTTACTCTCTCTGTTGAAAGAGCCAGGGCTAGCTAATGGCAGTGATGTTAACAGTGCAATAAAAAAGATGAACATCAAGAGTTATTTTAGAGTGAGTCAAAGTGTGCTTTTACTTATTAAAAGATTATGACCATCCTATTCCTCAAAGTGGTTTGGTCCACTTGCTTCCAGTGGGCGGGGCTACCGGCATCTCCGTGTTTCAGCAATAGTCTCACAAGATGAGGAAACCACAGCAATGTGTAAAAGCCAGTAAGTCAATTATCACACAAACTGTCACACACAAAATGTAACATGAAATTAAGAATAGTGCATTTGTGTGATCTTTGTAACCAGAATTATGAATTATTCTTATAGCTCTCTATAGCAGTTTGGATAGTGATTGTATTGTAAGTATTGCCCCAAACCTCAGCACAGTAATGCAAATATGGTAAAATCAGTGAACTGTAGAGAATGTGGAGTAGTTTGTGGTCCAGAATGTATTTCGCTTTGTTCAGAACAGAAATGCTCCTTGACAGTTCGCCTTGTACATGTTGACTTTGCCCATTTCAGTAGTGATCCGCCCCAGCAGTTTGTGTAAATTCTCCCCAGAAATACTACTGTCATCTGCAAACAATACTAATTTTAAATTTTTTAAAACTTTGCATATGTCATTTCTATAAACTTGGACTTAATACGGACCCCTGGGGAACACCACAGGCACAACGATGACTATTACCCCAACTTCACAAATTATTTTCTATTGCTGAAGTAACTTCTCACCCAGTGCAAAACTAATACCTGATCCCAAACTGTTCAAGTTTGTTGATTAATTTATTATGATTGATTATGTCAAACTTATCTAAGATATATGAATATTCCTACTGAATGCAGTTTGTGATCTATGGTGTTTGTGATCGCCTCAAATGATTCTGTTAATGCCAGTGATGGTGAACTGTTTGCACTAAATCCAAATTGACTATCAGAAAGTAATTTATGTTTGTTTATGAGAATAATTTATGTAATTTAGTGGTGTCTATCCCCAGTTTTATACAGCGGTATAACTTTAGCTATTCTCATTTTGTTAGGAAATTGAACGCTTTGGAATGATAAGTTACAGATGTATGTTAGTGGTTCTGAAATCCCCTCAATGACCTTGTTTTTTATCACTTTGATATAAATTTCATTTGAATGTTTTATTTTTACATTTATTTACAATATCTATTATTTCTTTCACTGCTGTTGGAAACATTGAACTGTGATTTCTGGCTATAAGGTTTTCATTCCAGTCCTCAGATAACATTGAATCAAGATTTTTTCCTGTCAGGAAAAAAAATGTTGTTGGTCCAACAATTACAAAATAAATTATTAGAGTTGCTGACCGCATCATCCTTATTGTCTTTTTAAATATTGTTACCAATATAATATTTAGAACCATTTTAAATAAAACTTTTTAATATGTCCAATATTACTTTAATATTTTTGTTTTTAATCTAATATTTTAATATAGTATTCCTTCCTACATCACTTGATCATATTGGTTAACTTATTTTTATATTATATTTTTTATATTTATTATATATTTTATTATTTATTTTCTGCCTCTTCAGTCCTTTGTTTGATGAATTCTCTGTACGGCGTAATTTTTTTTTTTTTAAAGACAATTTGTAATCCCATCATAGACAGACAAAAGAATAAGGTGGTACAGTTTACAAATGGGTGGTTAAAAACATTGTATTCATGGACCTACAGTTTTTCTTTCCTTTTGGCTATTTCCCTGCAGGGGTTGCCACAGTGAATCAGCCGTTTCCATCTGACCCGTTATGGAAGTTGTAGGATGTACATTTAGCACATATTTTACGCTGGATGCCCTTCCTGACGAATTGGGTGTCAATTTTTTGCAAAGCTACTTTGATGGACTATAGAGGAAACAAGAGCAGGGTGCAAAGAAATTCTGTTAGAATTTGTATGCAGAATATAGGATATGGAGAAATAGAACAATGCTATAACTGCTATTATTAGTTTTAATAACATTAAATAACATGCTGAGGGTTTAACCCTGCACTTGAAATAACAAAGAGGAGGAGAGAGAGGGAGAAAGTAATATTTTAATGTCGCCCCAGGAATTATACTCTACTGTTTGTTGTCCTCTCCAAAAACATGAAATGGTATTTTTGCCCCAGTTCCTTAGCATGCATCAATGTGATATTTTGTCAGGTGACAGAATCAAAGCTGCCAGGCAGTTCAGAGAGAGGAGGAGATGCTGAGGCAGGTGGAGAGGCAGGGTCTGTCACAGAAAGAGAGCTTTAATGCGGATTTATGCTTGCGCGGCATAGCTGACACTGGTGAGTTTGCTATTGCACTCGAGAGTAGGGGGTGCACGTCGTTTTGGTGTCTGTTGCAGTTTCTCCTCCTAATCTGATGGTGGCAGCAAGGGCGGTATTGGCCGGTAAACTCACCAAGTCGGAGTTATTTTGATGATTAACTTCAGTTCGGTAGGTATTTTCCGTTTTAAAACAGCAATGGTGTTCACTATGGTTAAGTGTCTTTATTAGCTTATGGAAGAAAATTAATTAATAATTTGATTAGCCTCTCATCAACTTGATCCACTGGTCATTGTTTTTAGAAACGTGCGTTACCACACAAGTTCTGCCACAAGATCCATTGTACTACACTACATTGACCATTGCAGTGTAGTAAGCTGAAATAAAATACTGATACTGCAGTCTGTTGAAAATGATCCAATCTTTGATCTAACATTCATGAAGAATTCTGTGTATTACCACAGGTGTTAAACCCTTTTTACACTTACAGTAGAATAAATAACATTAATAGCCTTGACAGAGAGAGCCACGGTATAAGTGTGAGATTTATCATTTACAGGAAAATCAAGTGAGATAAAATACCAATGTCCTCACAAAATCTGATTTTCCACATGTTATTATCCTAATAAACAACTTGAACCCCTCCTTCTGATGCAGACTTGCATTGACTGCTAGGTCTGTGGTAGTCAGATTGCGGGAACTTTTTATGCAAACTGAGTGCTCATTTAAATCTGACACACAAACACATATGCTGACAGTTTAATGGAATGTGTGTCAAAAGAGCGCTTAAATTTAATTGATCACTGAGGTCAAACTCAAATGAGAGTTGAACCATGACAGCTATTATCTGTATCCCTACAACTTTATCTTTCACTGAAAATTTTGCAGAGTGACATAAGCTATAATATAGCAAGAGATAGACAAGTCAAATTCTTCGGCAGGATGGTGGTAAATTTAACACTCATCAATTGTATCATTAACAAGCTATATGGTCTGTTTACTTAAAAAAAACACAAAAAACAAAACCAACTTTTATCAAATATAATATGGACAGATCATCAATCAGTTAAGAGAAAGCGATCAGTAACAGTTCAAGTGACATATTTGCTAACCAAAGTTATATTTTTGTTGGCAGAATTTAAAGATGCACTCTGTGGAGCTTTTGTCTTCAACTAAATCCACACCTGCTTCCACACATTTGCAGTACACATTGAACAGTAAGTACAGCAAGTGAAAGCACTACCTATTAGTCAGTTGTCATCACCCTCAAGGAATAGGGATGTGAATTTGTTTGGCTGTGGTGGGGAAGAAAAGTGAATCTAGCCCCTTTAGTTACCCTCTAAGGGCTTAGAAACACTTGGTAATTCAGAATTGAGCTGTCACCAACAACTCTGTTGGACTCTGTTGCACACCAGGAATAGATCTCCTACTAGTCCCTCATACAAATAGATGACTTAAGAATAAGTCTAGACAGAGGTTAAAAAAATATCCCTGTAAAATTTAACTGCTGGAGGGGACGATGGCAATGTAAGAGGGTGTTAGGGGTAGTGTAAGAAGCAATAATGTGCCTGTGAGGAATCTGTATGATTATTTCTTTTGGTGATATGATGATAATTACCTGTATTCTTCCTTTTCCTATTATTCTAAATCCATTCCATTGCAATCAAATTCAGCTCTAAAATAGACACTAAAATATGTGCAAATGGACACAGAGATAAGTGGTTGAAAAAAAAAAACATGGAATAAGTGAATCAGTGCTGCAGTAGAGGGGAGGAGAAGTGTGGTGTGTGAGTTGGCTACTGTGTGGGGAGTGTAATCAGAGGGAGGGAGAGGTGCATCATTATTCGGAGTGAGAAGCTGGCAGAGGGATGCTGAGAGGTAAACCAGATGATGGAGGAGCCTATGATTCCCTTACTCTCCTCTTTCGCTGCCCCCACGTCCACCCCAGTTAAACCCTGAATTTGGAGTTGAGAGATGAGGACTGCACAGCAGCAGGCACAGTGCTACCCATCACTATCGCTATGGGGAACATGGTACTGCATTTGCTCCTAAATCAGAACAAGGCAGGGGGTTGAATGAGCTCACTGGTTTGTGTGCACGTGCATGTGTTATTGACCATACTGTACAGTAAATGGGTGATGGAGTATAGAATGTCATTTATTTGTGCTTGTGTTCTGTTGATTATTTTTGTGGATAAAGTTGTTCTCATGCTCATTAAAGTCAAATATCTAGATGTATTTTTGAAAATAATTAAAGATGCATATTGATCTAAAATCGGTATCAGCTGATATCCAGCTTGTCAGCAGCAGTCAGCCTATTGACAAAATGTAAAACATCAACAGATGCCAGTAGCTGACTTTAATCTGTTTGTGTCATATTGACTCATATTGAATTTGCCAGATCCTAAAAAGGAAGTCAAAGTGTGAAGTAGAAGGGATTATTTCCCTGTTACATATGAAATACTGAGAGTTTCAGTCAGTGATTCAGTGACTGTCACTCCACTAAAGTTATAAAAATGTTAACTCCTTATCTCACAAATGATATATCTTCCAGCATATAGCAAAATACTAGTGGTGTCAGAGATAACTTGTTACGGGAAATCTCACTTTTTTAATGTTAAAAAATGTCATATAGTGATTATAATTTAAGTGAATATTTCATTTGATTTGTAACCTATCCATTCAAATCACCACTAAAATGATATGTTGCTGAGTTCTTAACTCGTAGCAATACAATTAAGGACGAAAAATTTGTTTGAGAGAAAAGTGAATGATACAGCTAACAGTGGTACTTCTGGTATTTCGTTCTTTTTTTTTTTTAAGTGGACTTTTTGAAAGGGAATATCCTAGTTACACTAAATTGCTGAACAATCTTAAGCCACGGCATCAGTATGAATATATTCTTGACACCTACCACAACATAAACATTGTTGAAAACCAAGAACACTTTCCAGTGGCTGTGGCACATGGCTTTGTTGTGACTCGTTTCTACTTCAGGACATGATACACATAAGAGCCTCCAAACTCCACAAATCCCAGTTTAATCCATTATCCATGGTGTTCATTGGAACAAGCCCAATCCACTCTTCACCTTGCAACTCAAGGGCTCTTGAGCTAGACACTACAGGAAACCAGCAATCCTTTCCCATGGGTTTTGTCTACACTGACTGCAACCAATACACTGTTAGCAGATGGTTTCAATAATGGCTGATTGGTGTGTATCTGCTCAAAATATTTAAAGTTATCAAACATTAATTATTTAAAATATCTAAAATACAGTAGATTAATCAACCACCCGTTTTAGCTTTAAAGACAGACAAGTAAATGCCTAATAAAAAGCATATTTTCTTCATTAAATCAAAAGAGATTAACTGAAGAGCTACAATCTTATTCATTCTGAATTGTCCTTGCACAATATCTCAGGAGCCTGAAGATTTACTGGTTTACCAACACATTTAAGTCAGCTTTGTGTCCAGATAACTATCAGAACTGCACACAGTAAACAAAACCAGATATGACTAGACCCCAGGCACTGAAATTTATCGCAGCCTCAATCTGACACCGATGCTCCTCTCTTCTTCTCCCCTATATAGATAAAAACACCACGTAGATATATACACGTAAAAGCTGCAATCAGGCTTGTCAGGCACATCAACACAGCCGCCATCTTGGGCCGGGGTTTCAGACCTGGTCAGCTCAGTCAAACTGTGTCAGACTGTGCGTGTGAAACCAAAATGCCAGATGTTTGTCCTGCATCCGGATGCTCCTGTGAAAGAAACACCGTTAACCAAGAAACAAGGGATAACATTTCACAAGTAAGAACTGGTTTATATTATTTAACAGTTATAAACTTGTTGAATTTGATGTATTTCTTAAGCTAACAAAAATTAAACCAGCTTATGTCTGGACAAGAAAATAAAAAAATATTTTTGTTAGTAAGACGATGATTAAACTAAGATGATTTAAGTGGCATCTGGCAATCAGTCACTTAATATATTCGTGCCAAGTGGGTCATGTCATTTCAACACTATCTATTAAATCAGTTCCATGACGCTAACATTAAATTTAACGGCTGAACTTTAGCTACAGAAGAATTGGGAACTGAGCGATGTTCAGATTGATTTGTTTTGTATGTTTCCAGAAGATGGAGGAAGCGGCATGGGTAGCAGCACTCAGGAGGAGAGTGTTAAAAAACGTCTGTTTTATGGTGGTGTTGTGTTCTGTGGTACCTTTATCAGGTTCATTACTAGTTGGGCTCGTCACATCAGAGGTAAATTTGGGTTCTTTAATTTCTATCAAAATGGCGAGAGGAACAGATGTAACTTTAACTGAGGTATTTCGTTTTGGGGGTATTTTGGTAAATTTTTATTTTCAGCAATCCTTTTTAAAAAAAACAACAACTAATAAACCAAACCGATTAAAAATCGCATGAAAATTCAGCGAGTTGACAGACCTCCACCTCTGCTGAATAATGCAGTAAGTAGACACGGCTTACCCCGGCCCAAGATGGCAGCCGCGTTGACGCATCGTTCCAATGGACAGCAGCGTCAGCATCTACGTGTATATATCTATGAAAATACCCCAGCTCAAGTTTAATGCTTAGTGAGTCAAACAGCTTAGTCGGTCAGTTTGGAGAGATGTCCAGATGATTTAAACTGAATGTCTTTATGTTTGCAGAGAGTATGTAAGCGGGTCCGTTACTCTGGCATCTTTATACGTGTGTGCACACAAGCACGTTTAACTTTCTGTATGTCTCCAAGGGTGCTTAAAAACAGGAAACTAAGCTATTGGGAAAGTGCTCCTGAGTAATAAGTTTGAAACACTGTCTTCACTGTTAGTCTGTGACTGTGTATTAGATTTTTCTAGTGTGGTGTACACAAGCTGTACAAAGTCCAAAAGAAAAAAAAAAAAAGATAGAGATGACACATCTGGAGACACAGCTAAGACAGGAGCCGTCAGCCCAGAGGTGCAGATCTGCTGCCTTACAAGTTTTTCACCAGATTAAGTGTCTGGCACACTCAGCTTGTTCAAGAACTGACAAACGTCAGTTCTTAATTTTCTGCTTCTAAATTCAAACAAGACTAAAGGTAAACCTCAGGAGTTTCTATGGATAGCATTTAACTTGATTTCCAATAAAACTGAGACTAAACCTTAAGTCATTTTTTATTTTTTTTATCTGGATACATTCATTAACTCAAATAAAACTAGTTTCAAGGAAAGTCAAAATTAAAACAAGTATCAGAGTAATGCAGAAATCTGGGTCATTTAATTGATTAATTTAATCAGAGTCTTGCACGTCCTTATCAAGAAGTCATCACAAAATCTTAAAAGCTGCTACTACGGGTTACGGGTTCTCAGGAAGGCTACTTTTTTTTATGAATTGCCATTATATTTGATTAGTCCAATTATAAGTTTTAGTTAATTGAACTGGACTGTATTTAATTTGACATCTGCCTACAAACTTGCTCCAGGGTGCAGATGTGTGTCTGATTGGTACATTGTGTTAAATGGGAGAATGACACCTGATACTGTGTATTCACTTATCTGTGTCAAAATCTTTCATATAAGCTTTCCACAAAACACTTTTGACTGTAAATCTGCAAACGTGTGTAAAGGTTAAAACACATAGTTTCTTTGAAAAGTAACTCAACTCAAAGTGTGTTACTTTTTAAATTGTGTTATTGTGATTTTACTTTAGAAGTAGCATTTCTACTCATGTGAAACCATGTGCAACAAATAACTACCAAATGTTTATGTTAGGAAATATGTTAGGAATAAATCTAAATTGATTGGAGTAAAATGTCAGAATGTATAAAGTTATTACATCGTCAGCCACATCGTAATGTTGTCTCAGACATCAGCAGCATTCACATATAATTTTTTATCACTGCAGGGAAGAGGTTCTCCATGTGCTACATAATACTGCTCCCTACAGTGTTACAGGAAACCGACGGCCGTTGCAGACCTGTGAACTCTGTCATCCTTTATTGAAGATGACATGTACTTTTAGCACACATCGCTCCCAGGCTTTCTGCCCTGCACTGTTGGTTTTAAAGATGCAACTGGGAGCACTCACTGAAAAACAGGTTGCACTACAGACACATATAAAACACACATAGAAGCTCAAAGTCTTTGATTGTGCAACATAAAACACACTCGGATAGGGATTACTGTACAGACGCACGTACATACACTGAGTAAAATGTCTCCAGGGTGCCCCTTTTCTATACAATAATCCTTGTTAGAGATAAAGGTGTGTTGTAATGACAACCATAACCATTCTGAAGCTGTTAGTCTTAGTACCTCCAATACTTAAGTCTCATGGGAAGGCTACTTTACTCACTTTAATTGCATTCATGACCATTAGTGTCTTCACTTTATTGCTGTCATCGTCACCATTTGCCTGACAAATGCAGCTTCAGCAGGATTTTTTCTCTTTCATGCACATGCAAAAATATATTTGAAGATCCCCCAATGGATCAATGAGACTTGATTAACCTTTGTTCTCACATATAGAAAGAAAATATAATTCTAAAAGCAGCAAAAAAAACTGCTTATTAAAAAAGAGCACCAGTTTGGAAAACAGACACCAAAATCGGAACAAATGACCTTGTATCACCAGGCTAGTTCATAAATTATGTTTTCTGAAACGGTTAGAGTCTGTGAACGTTCTTTGCCATAGCAACTAGTATTTCCTAGCAGGGATTGGTATTTATGAACAGCGCTGCAAATGAGATTTATACATGGTGTTTTGAGTATCGAAATACCTGAAATCATTCTATGTGACGTATTACAATTTCATGCTTTCACAAAACGTACATCCATGTCAAAGCTCCTTATTTTAATCATCTTTTGACTTAAGAAAGATGCTGCAATGACGGTGAACTTTAACAAGGTGGTCACATTTAAGTTGTCTTGGTTGGTCTTCATAACCCCACACTTTGTCCCTGATGCAAACACTAGTGACAAACTTATTGTACTGACTACAATACCTGTTTCAAACTAACCAATCTTGAATAAAAAGATAAATAGTTAATAAATGATAAAAAACAAACAACAGCTATTGTAAAAATCTAAGCAAACCTTAAAGAATTAGTTCTTTTAGGACTTCTTACAGGACTTCGGTAAGAGAAGACAGTGGTGCAGAAGTAGAGTTTGGGTAATGGAATACTAAGATCAATATCAACTGATCCTACTGTGCTGACAAGCCACTGCACATTCCTCCATGGACCCTTATGTCTGGCCCCTAGCCTGATAAATGCTGACAACTAGAAACATGAAACTACTGTGATGTGCAATGTGTATGTGTGTGTGTGAAAGAAAGAGAGAGAGAGAGCGAAAGATGGAAAGAGAAAGACAGAGATGAGGAAGATAGATGTGAACAAAAGAATCTCAAGGGCTGCTCAGACATATATCTCAGACATATCTGGGGATTGCTCTGTTGGTGTACAGTGGTTAAGTCCAGTCTGGCTGTATGTCTTGGATGTCAGAGATATACTTTCCTCCTTTGCAGCTGCAGCCTTTCAGTAGAGCAGAGCTTTCTCTTAGAGAGAGCATGCACACCATAATCCACAGCACACCTCTCCCCCCACTGCTCCTAGGGCAGTTAAATTTCCTCTGATGTAGGTACAATGGCTTGTGTCTGTGTGTGTGATGCTGTGTGTCTGTTTGTGCAGTACCAAAATGCAATCACAGAGAGATTAGAGCAGATGACATGTTGGCCAAAAGTGACAAATACACTCATGTTGACATTAAAGATTAAATCCGAGAGGGGCGGCAGTGTTTGTTTTTTTTGCCCTATAGAGCAGTCTGAGTCTGTTTAGTATGTGTTCATATTTTCTTGCGTATTTCTTTGTGTTTCTGTCCTTGTATGTCTAAATTCTTTTCCCCAGCATAAGTAGTTTTGCCTCTTTGTTTATTCTCTTTCTCTTATCTTCTGTCTTTTTAGTCTCAGAAGTTCTTATTGTCACAATTTTCATTTATGTTGAGGAAACAAAATAATCAAAGTGAACATTAGTATGGACCTCAAAATGCTTTTTTTTTTTTTTGTTAAAAAATAGAATAAAAAAAAGAAAAACACATGAAACATGGTTTCAGGAATGTCACCACATGTGTAGTTAAACCAACAACAATTGATTTTTTACCACTGTGTGGCAGAAGGACAAGCTATAAAAGCAGCACTGTCAGTTTACCACCTTATAAAAGTGCTGATTCACCTTTCAAGCATTTGTAGCAACATTAACATTCATTTTGTGCTGCAGCTGTGGCAGTTTGACAAGCTTGATCTCAGATATCATGTTCATTAGAAGTTAGTGCCAATCATTTGTTGTAGAGAAGGTGGAATACAGTAGGTTTATTCAAGAATCTTTCATTGAACAGAGCGGTGGCTGGAAACAGGGATGATGGGGGAAAAGAACAGAAACAACAATGAACTGTAAAACTACAACAATGAGCTGAAAGATGCTTATATGCCTTGCAGACTTGAATAAAATCTGAATCCATTGAAAAAAATTCTCAAGCTACAATAAAGTGTTTTTACATCACAACAGTATTTAATCAATCAGGTGCGCATCTTTGAATTTGATTGAACACGCCTGAGCACCGAAAGCAAAAAGAGTTTGACTTCAGAAACATTGTTGCTTACTGTCTGACATGCTGATCATCTGCATATTGCTGGTAGCATTCAGCTGTTTAGGATGATTGTTGTTCAGAATTAAATGTAGTTTACAGCTGTACAGTCTGCAGTTTTTAATATAGACACTGTGATCGCTATCTTTAAGCAAATTTCTTAAAATGTAATTTAATACAGATGTAAAGGCAGATGTAATACTTTAGCACAATCTTTTTCGGAGTAAACCCATGAGGAGTAAAAGTATGGTAAGTCAAATCAAATAACTTTCATAACCCATATTGCTATGTTATCCAGCAGCATTAGCATTGTTTCCATGCATAAACAAATCATGTGCAGTGTGCTGGACACCATGTTCCAGTTAACTAAACAAATAATCAATGGTATAAATCGTAATGATATTTAAATTTAAGATCACTCACACCTACAGTACCTTAGATGTTTTAGATGGACATGTTTAACATTTTTGGAGGAAAAATGGAAAATGGAAATGTTAACTTAGTGTTCCAAAATGTTTAGCACTAAAAAACGTTTTATACACAACAGACAAGGGGGATGAGACAGATCACAGCCTTCATTCAACATATGTCTTTCCTACCATAAGCCCACAGACAAAAAAACAAAACAAAAACATCATTATCTCTAATAAGAAACCTTGTCTGACTGGAGTTATGCAAAGCATATATGCCAAGACTGAAAAGCATGCACTATTTAAGATAATGGAATCACTGTGTCAAAGGTGCCTTCTGCCTAAGGCCATCCTTGGCTTTTTCTTAGTTGAGGATCGCATTCATTTGTCAGAGTTGGGAAGCCTTGAAAGTTCAAGGATAAATAGTCCCTTAATATGCTGGTAGTGAACAGGCCGCCAGTCGTCAGTGTATGTCAGAAGCAACCTTGCGATCCTGAGTGTAATAAGTATGTGATTTCATAAAATCTGGTCATTAGTTTCACCTCCATATGCAAATATGTGGAGGAAAGGTGAAAGAAGAAACTGTAAAAACAAGCAGAAATGTTTCTGATTTGGTTTCTGAGTAGAATTATTTAGAAAAAATGACAGTGCAGTTATTATTTTTTTAATTATATAATTCTTAGTTTTGAGTAATTACATCAACACTGGAGTACAAATACTTGTATTGATAAGATAGAGTGTAATTTTTTTTTAACCAAGTTGTGAAAACACCTTTACTCTGGCTTTTCTTGGAACTGAGTTTAAAATACATGTATATTTGTGTAACCAGAAGTAACAAGTTATGCACTTGCGGGTTGGTGGACCGCGCACGCACCGGTTCAGTGATTGATGGCTGGTATAAAAGAAGCCAGAACGCCACAGCGGTAGGTTCGTGTGCATGTTTGTCCCTATTGCCTCCCGCCATGGCGTCCTGGTTCGGTAGGTGATCGGTAGGTTGCTGTATGGTTGTGAAATGTATGGACTAGCATACTAAATTGCCTTCCTCCTTGTTGATGTAGGTACTGTTTTAGGACCCGGGCAGCTAGTTCCCACACGAGCTGAAACCTCTGAATGACAGAAGGTATGACGTCTTATCTGTGTTTTACTGTATTTTATTATTTGGAGTAATGGTTTCTTTTCTGTTTATAAAGACTAGTGCACCAGGAGGGTAGGGTGTTGTTCTCCGCCTCCTGTCTTTTGATGAGAAGGTAAGCTCGTGTTGTGGCAAGTTTGGTTTTACACATGGAGCTTTATTTAATGATTTGGTTTGTCTTTTTATAGATACCAACCTGTGCCCATTGCTGTTTTGTTCCGTTTGGTTTTTATTCTTTTATTTCTTTAACTGTGTTGTTTATTTACACCTCTTTCTGTAAAGTCCTCTGAGACAACTTTGTTGTGATATAGGGCTATACAAATAAACTTGATTGATTGATTTGTGCTACTTCTTGTTTTTTTTGGATTATTTTAAATTAATACCTTCTGTATTTTTATTTCTCCCCTCAGGACACTGGTTTTAGCCGCCAGACCAGTGGTTTGTGTTGGAGGCCTCGCAGTGGTGACAGGAGGCAGGACTGAGTGTGGGGTGGTGCGGGCCGTCACCCGTTCTGCTCATCCCTCCTTTACTTTTATTAATTTGTGTGCCTTTTCTTTGTTGTAGCAGCTGTCATCACTGGTGTGGTACCCTTACTGGTTTGGACTGTTGTTGTATTTTTTTTAAACATATTGTTGTCCTGAGGGGACAAGTTGCGTCCGCCCATCTTTTGCCCCCAAGTTCCTCATATTTAGACCTATGGGCTTCGCCAAGATGGCTGCCTAGGAAGCCTGATAGTTTCCTGGTTTCTAGAACCTACGACCTAGTCACATTCGGTAGAGTATTTTTCTCTCTTTCTCACAATGCTTTTGCATCTGCTGGTTTCTGTTATGTTTCTCATCTTCAACTGAGAATCACCAGTCTGACACCTTTTTATAACACTGTTCACTCTAATTGTTTTTCCATCATTTCCTCTGTTTGGTGTTAGAAACTCTATTTTCCCTGACCTTTTTTCCCGCTCCCAAAATTGGTATTTGATTTTTCTTCACACTTACTGTGTCAGACAGGTCCATACATCTTTGACTTAAGGTAAAATGTTAGATATGTTTATGCTACACACATAAAAAAAAAAAAAAAAAGATGTTGATTTTGTCCCTAGGTAAGTTGACAAAGCTTAATTTAAACTAAAGAAGATAGAAGTTTTGCCTAGAAAACCAAGAGACTGAAGGTTGTGGTAAAGCTATAATATTAATTATTGTTAAGCCCTCTAAAAAAGACAAATTTTTTTTACAATAAAAAAGTAATAAGCATATTGAAAAGACAAACAACAGCACAAACTTAATCTGAATTCTCCAGTTGTAAGAGCTTTGCTACATCTCCCTTTTTCATAAAGTCTCTAAATGGTTCAAAACAACCTCAATTATTTTTTTAAGACATATGCTAGTCTTTCTACTGACATTCACTAAGGCGTGTGTCCGAATGTCCACTCTAGTGCACACAGTGGACATGCACCTACGATGAAAATTTCAGACCCCTCCATGTTTCTAAGAAGGAGAACTTGCAAAAAAGCAGGGTGTTCAAATACTTATTTTCCTCACTGTATAAAGGAGAGAAAAGGGGACTTTCTTTCCCACACCTTCATCCTAGAATGTTATTATTATCGGCTGACAGACGAAGGCTGTGATCTCCCTTGTCTTTGTTTTCAAATAGCAGTTTAGTCCTCTTGAACAAAGTCAGCGCTTGTTTTTCCATCTGTATTCATTGTAAATGAAGAGCAGCCATTAAGAATCTACAGAGAAGGCAAGTTCACATGTTCATTGCTTGGAAGTAAAAAAAGTACTTTAATTGTGAAAAAAATTTACATACATACATATATACACACACACTTCCAGCTTCCTGAAATTCTGCATGTAGAAGGAAAAACTGACTTGTTCTCGCCTCTCACTAATAACTTGTTTAGTCAATTTAGTAACAAGAGACATTGTGATCAGAAACATTGTGTGTGGGCATGATTGCTATCTTCATCACCACATGGTCTTCTGCTTGTAATTTACATTTGTTAGCACATTGTCGAAGTTACAATAGCAGGAAAGAATGAAACAATCCAATAAAAATGTTAACTTGATTTAGCTGTGATGCTGTGTTTGTGTGCATACAGGCCATATTGGAATCCTGTTACCAACAGTTAAATAGAAAAAAAGATTATTAATGAAAGTATGAGAAAGACAACAAATCAAATTAAAAAAATAAAAACACTGAAACATTGTTTTGGGGAAATAATCCAAATGACTTGACCTTAGGAGGTTTTGTTTTAGTCTACTCCAGATGAGAATGATGCAGATAGTGATGGACAGATCTTACCAGAACCTGGGCCTGTCTTAACTTTTAAGGGAATAGCATTATTTTGCTAGCATTCTGTGTTTATTAATTTAATTCAAGCAATTTTCTGAATGACACAGGTGATCCGCTCTATTTATTTTGAACTGTTGTGTGCTGTGAGCCATATAAGCAGACAGAGTGTTTCGGGAAGTAATGAATTTTAACATATGACTAAAATAAAGTCTAACACACCTTTATAATTAGGTTAGGAGTTAAAGTACACCAAGTTCTCAGGAGTTACCTTGTAAATTAAGTATAATTTTCCTCTCAAATTGCTATTTTGGGGCATTTTTTCCATAGTCAATCGAATTAAAGAAAACACAATGTGTGTTGTTTTTTTTTAACAAGACTATTAATTAAAAAGTTCTTCCAAAAATATTTTAAATTGGTTCTCTTTAAAGTTGTTATGTGTAAACTCAGCACAAAGTTCCCACAACTTTGAAAATCCCTCAGAAAGTCTGGAGGACTATATCTCTAGACAACTTTTAAAGATTCCAGGAACTCCTGGCTCCTTGGAAGCATAAATATAAGAAAACAGAAAAGTGGCTCAAGACTTGTGTGCAGTACATTAAATTTTACACACCTTACAAAGTTTTTTTTGGGGGGGAAAGGCCTTGTACATGTGGGTTTCAAAAACATTGTGCGACTTCTAATTAAGGCGCGGAGAGAATGTCAGACATTGCAGTTGACCTATTCTCTCTCACACTGTCAGGGTAGCAAGAAGACATCCATTATAAATATTTCAAGTGACAGGTATGCCAGCAAAATGTCAAAGAAATACATGTCTGTCCAGCGTTACTTCCACCTATCCTCTCTCCTATTTTCTTTCTCAAGATGGAAATCTTACAGAGAAGACAAGCAGTGATGCTTCATTATGATTCCTCCCTGAATGAAACTGCTGTGTTATAACTCTTCACAGGTCTCACCAATCCCCTTTAGTCAAGCGAGGGCAGAAACACACACACGCATAGAAAGGTAAGCATATAAGTGCAGTGGCTGTATGCTCTGAATGACAGAGTTATACAGGCTTTGCATGAGAATACAGATAATGTAGTCAGATAGCGAGGGGGAGCGATGTCAGACAGACAAGCCTTCAAACGAGGCACTGAGCTTCCCTCTCCCGCTCACTGAATTGACAGCCTCTGGCCTGAGAATCAAGCAGCGTCGGGATGTCAAATTCCACCATGTTTTGACACTCATTGCTGTCCTCAGCAGAAAGAAAGAGGCAAAACAGCAGTGTGCACTTTTGTAAACACAAAATTCACAGTCCATTTGTGATTTAGTTCCTACTGAATGCCCAAACAGGCCTTGTTGAGAAAGACACACATGCAGTTTCAGTCAAAAGTTTGAACACATGCACCGAGTCGAAATATAATGCTTTCTTTCTGAGGGGAGATCCTCTCATGCAGGCAGCAATTGATTGAAAATGCTTGAAAATGCATTAAGCAGCTAAATTAACTGACTATTCTCCCTTCACACTGTGGATTAAATAGCAACTCAGGCATTTCACTTTGTGCATTACAACTTATTTAACTCCCTGCTGCACGTTTCTTGTGCTCGTGTGAACATCGAGGCTCTTTTTGCAATAGCCATAATGTTACACTCGATAATGGACACATGTTAGCCTGAAAGTAATTCTTTAACAGCAGCTGGAGAGAAAAGAGGTGGAGAGGAGAAGCCAGTGAGAGTGTGTGAGATAGTGAGAGACGTAAAGAGTGAAAGTCTGAGAGCAAATCTATTACTGATAGTGATTTGGTGCTTGCTGGGGAGAACAGGGAACAGAGGCGTCCATTCATGTGACTCTTGTCCCAATAGAAGAGATAAGAGAGTAGTGGAGCTCGACTAACTCTATAATTACACACCACACAAACCAGTGGAGAGTTTTTTTTTTCTTCTTTAGTGAAGTCATCTCATATACTCAAAAATCATTCGAAGGATTAAAGACATTAGAGTCTAGTAATCCCATGTATACTGTATCACTTCTGCCATCTGTAAATCCATTCAGGGTATAATTTGCGGGTCCAGGAGGATGGTATTAACGCTTCCGCCACACATCATGCAGTCCCTTTGATCCTACCAGTATGTGAGAATATTTGTCTTTACTAGAGTGGTCTCCAAGCAACCCCTCCTTCCCATCTACTGTCACAAGAACACTGACAGGAGGCAATTTTGTGATGTTATTTGGGTGATTTCATTTACTCAGTGGGGCACTGTGCCCCCAACTACCACTAAAGCATTTCTAGTTCTTCACAGTCTCCCCTGTGCATAGCCCACCTGAGACATGGTAAAATCAGAGTAATGAAGTACGCAGCACACTGGCAAAGGCATCAATCAGATGACAGCAGGGGAATAGACAACAAAGGGAAAAAAAGAGGTGGAGTAGCAGTATAGGAGGAGTACAGGAGGAGAATAGTGAAAAGAGTAACAGCTGAAGAGATCAACCAGTGAAGAGATAATATGTGGCAACATGACATGGGGAAAAACTGTCCCTAGCTAATAAATATTAGAAATGTTACAGAGCCTTACACTAAGTGAATGCATGAAAGACAAAATGAAAAGTAAAAGTGCATACGACTAGAGAAGAAGAACAAGGGCAATAATTTGAGACCGGATATACCATTTATGTGTAGTGTCTGGTTAGATTCCCCTGTCTGACAGCTTATTAAAGTTTCATGCTAAAATGGGTCAATATTAGATCTGACATTTTCAGGGTGAACTGGTCTGGGGCAGAGATGAGAAAAAAGCAAAGCACTCATCACCATGGTCACCAAAATGTCCTGACCTGGCCACAGGATAACAAGAAAAGAAGGCAAAAACACACAGTGCTTCTGTTTATCTGTTTATCGGTTTTTCAACCCACCCCATTTTTTAATTTACACATTGACAAGATTTCACAAATTGAAACAAAGATGTAACAAGTGAATAATGATGATCACCTAAACATCTATTTTTCTTCTCTGGTGAGAGGAAAAGAAGAAGTAGATTAGTACCAGCGAGAATTAGAGATATTTTTTGAGCCTTTTCACTGCATGCCTGTTATTGTATTTATGGAAAAAAATAAACAGAAAAAACATAGTTTTTCTGGCTTCTCAAAGCCTCTTCCACACATGAACACCAGAGTATTGTCTGAGACTCCGGTTGTTACATGATGTGTGTTACAGCAAGATGCATTCTCACAAGTAGGAATACTCCAGAGTGGCAACTGGGTAAAACTCACAGGGAGCAGGTAAAAAAATATGCTGCAGGGCTTGGAAGCGAGAATGATCAAGAGTAAAAGAAATTTAGAATATAAATACAAAGGTAGGCTGGTAGAAAGGAGCATGACACAGAGACTTACATCAGAAACTTTCAGAAAAATTCAGCAACTACCTGGTCTGTTCATACAAGGTTTTCATTTAAATTTTTTTGAGTCTTTATAAAATAGAGCTGGCTAGGTAAACATTACAAAAAAGCATTTTGTGTCTGATGCAAACACTTAGGTTCCCATATTCAGCCCTATGACTGGAGTGGCATATTTGCCATGCAAAAAACCCAATGGCTGTACATGATCTGAAGAAACAGACACGTACTGAGCTACCTAGTTAGAATTATATTTTTATTAGATACAAACAGACATCAACAGGAAATACATCATCATTATTAACATCATCATTACAGTACATATGCAAGAAAATATGTTCAAAAGAATATATATATATGTATATATATACCCTGGTCCTCAAGGCCCACTATCCTGTAGGTCTAAGATGTCTTCCTGCTGCAACACACCTGATTCAAGTCAAAGGGCTCTCAGACAAGCTCTGCACAAGCCTGTTAATGATCCATTCTTTTGAATCAGGTGTGTTGCAGCAGGGAGACATCTAAGACCTGCAGAATAGTGGGCCTTGAGGACCAGGGTTGGGGACCTCTGTTCTAGAGCATAAGCAAGTGTAAGCCAAGTTTTTCTAAATCATGTTGAAGAATCAAGCTCCTTTTTGTAGATATATTCTTTAGGTGGTAAAAGGCTGATCTAGTTACTGCTGACAAACACCTGCAAACTGCAAATGCAAACACACATGAAAAGTATGCAGATGCAACAACAAATTAACCTCTAACTATAATATCTTCTCTTGACTTATCTAAGTCACAAAATGTGGGGATGGAATCTTTGTAGTGTAAGAGAAAAGAATCTTATTGCATCCTTTGAAGATGTTAAATAGAAAACACTGTCTAAAAACAGGACTTTGTATGGCAAATAGTTAAAGTGTGATAGAACATTATCATGCTTACAGTAGCTTTTGTGAGAAACAAATGTCATATCCTGCTCTTTCATCTATGGCTCTTCCTGTCAAACCTTTAAAGAGGTCTAAAGCAGGCCACACCGGAACCAGCCAGGTAACAATCACAGCACCCAACCTTTCATTTACTGGCTTCAAGCAGGAAATCAAAGACAGTGGGCAAATGATTCAGGAGGGGGGTGATAGAGATGAAGCTTTAGAGAGAGAGAGAGAGAGAGAGAGAGAGAGAGAGAGAAAAAAGAGATGAGGGATGTTAAAATGAGAGGAGAGAAAAGTTCAAGAGAGGGATGATAGATATGACTGACAGTGAAAGACAGAGGTGACAGGCTCAGCCAGAGTGCTTTTTGTTTCACTGAAAGTAACAGGGCTTGTGGTGGAACAGCAGAGGAGCCATAGGAAGCGGAAGCAGTTTAAAGATCAAAATGATTCTATTCACATCATTCTCATTTTGAGTTTTCTTTAAAATGCATGTCCACTACCTAAAGTACACACACACAATGCAATGTGTGTGTAGATTGAAACATTTATGCTCAAAGTGTCTCATAAGTTCATGCAACTGGCTTTCAAGAAAAATGAGGCAGACTAGGGAGACCTTTAATATTCAAATGATGATTTCTTCATACTGATACTTTTGTAAAGAATCAGGATGAAATAAAAATCAAGCAACCCACATGCAAAAAAATGCAAAAATCTTATCGGAGCCATGCGCACAGCAGGGCAACACATCTTATTTCACCAGTGCTCTATCCACTCAACAAGCTTTGATCTGCCAATATCAGTCTACATTGCAGCCAACATAGGCAGGGTCAAAGACTAAATCTGACATATACATAGATGCTTTTCATCTCTTCTTATTCAATCATTGTACATTTGGTGAAGTTTCTGAAAAAAGCTAATGGTAATAAGGTAAGTCAGGACGTTGTTGGCTGTTGGCCTGTTTTTAAGGAGGAAAAAGTGTTGGGTTGTAATTTCACACCTTAACTTGCATTCTCACAATTTACTCTCACTACAGCTGGGGAGCAGAAGCAGAGAGAAATATTTAATTTAATTTCAATAGAATTGGCAAATGTGATCGCTGAATTAGAATCATAGCAAAGGAAGGAAAAAAAATCCATTTTTTTTAGTATGCATGTGTGCTTTTCTATGTTATGTATACTTGCATATCAGTGCATGTAACTGCACTGTGTAGAGTTTGCGTTTACAAGGAGAACTGAGTTGCTGGGACTTGGCATCTCTCCTCTTTAATGTGTATCTCTGGAGATGGCAGGTGCATGTTCAGCCATTCTTTTACAAGCTCAGCAACAAGACATGCCAGCCCTTTTCCTCCCACTGCAATACCACTGTCATTAGCAGAATCACATTAACAACACAGAACAAATGGTATCCCTAATAAACCCACACAAACACTTACAAAGTACTTGTGTCAGCATGCATATCTTCATCTATCACATAATTAAAAAAAAAAAACAAACAAACAAAAAAGATCCGATTTCCAAAGAAACATTTAATTTTATTCTTGATTCTAGGGATTTCTAGGATAGGATTAACTCTCACTCAGCTTTTGTGTGTACTATGAATATTAAGTTTAGACTAATAGATAGTCTAAGCTTTAATTTATCTTATTGTCTTTACTTAATTACCCATGCCTTTTGTCTATGAGTTTTACTCTGGCTAATCTTCTCAGTCATTTTTGAATTTTTTCCTGTCGATTTAATCTTTTAGTTTTTTCATTTAGGTTTGAAAAAGTCACTTAATGTCCTCTGAAAATGGCTGTGCCAATAATGGCAATGAAAATGATGATGATGATGATTCATGGTAGTTGTGGTGGAGCAGTGCTTGTCATTAGCATCATTAGTAGTATGTGATGTGACACTTCCATCCTCATTTCAGGCTTCCTGTCACTGTGAAGCTGGTTAACAATGCGGGTGTTTAGAGCTGTGCAGCTGTGCAGTTATAATGTGCGACCAGGCCTTCTGCTAAGCTCCAGACACTAACAGGTGAGCACTATTATTATTTTCACCTTTTGAGTGGTGGCAGGGGAAATCATCTGCTCTTCTCCTTTACTGACAATTTCCTTCTCTCTCTGGCTCCACTTTGCTCCTTAGACAACAGATGACAAATGCTTCCTTTGAGGTTCAGACCTGTGCTTACAAAAATAGTGACCAACTTAGATTTTAAAGCTCTGCAGGGGAGCAGAAAATCTTCATCACTGTGCCGTCTTTAGTCCCCTTTCTTCAGAATCTCAGTGCAGGACAACCACATGCAGTGCATCCAGAATAGCTGTGTGTTTATATGGATGGCAGGCGTGCCTGTCCAAATAGTTAAAGGTTAATCAGCCAGAGGCAAGAGGTGAGAAATGAAGACAAAATAACCTGTCCTTAGTGGTAAATTGATTTTGAGTGAGGCATAAAGCGTGTTTGTTAGCGCTCTTCCATGTTAAATGTGGAAAAACAACAGTATTGCATCCATTTTACAGGGTCAAAAAATACATAAACGCCATGGGAATAAAACACAAGTGAGGCAAGGAGATGTTTGTCATGCCATTGATGTTGTGTGTATAGGTTGGTTAACCTGCTCACACAGCTGGAGCTGGAGAAAGCACTGGGACCACTACCCTGATAGCGTGGTCACATCCTTGATGGAAGATCGCACACAACATCAACACAAACACACACACCACCAATTCCCACCTCCCACTTTCTGTGATTCAGCCAAGCAGGATAGGAAAGGGAGGGGAAGGTTAGTTCATGTTCATCCATTTGACTTCCAAGAGCAGCTAGAGACTGCACTGTGTTTTCTTTCCTGTCATGACTTGCCTGGAGCTGCAGGGAGCTTTATTTACTGGGTATGACACACCAGAGGCGGCAGAGAGCCCTAATTGCTTCACAGACTCCTTACGTTGTGTGATGCATTCACTCTGAACATCAATAACTCTCACAGAGAGAAATTAAGGGCTGTGGAGGGGAACGCTGCACGTGTCCACTTTTGAAAGCAACCTAAATGCATGCATGCACAGAGAACTTAAACAGACTAATAGTCTGGTCCATGGGTTGTGAGCACAGAGGTCTCTAATAGCTTGACTGAGCAGTGGAAAAAGCTTAAGCAGTTAACAGTTAAAGAACAAGAACAACTCTGCAAAGACTCCAGCTCAAGTGTGGCATATGCTTTGATGCTTTACACAAAAATTTCATCTTTGGACGTTGTACAATATGCTAGTCAGCTCACACTGCTCAGAGACTGCATAAACCCAAGTTTAATCAAGTCTAATTGTTGAGATTATGAGGACTTGTGTATGTTAATGCCTCTACAAACACCAGAACTGGAATGAGTACTGTCTCCATGGAGGGTTTACACATTCTTCTCTGCTACAAGTACATTTTAAGCTAGGTGTGAGCTGATAATAACTTCTGGATTAAAAAAGTCAAACTCTTTATTCTCACTTAGAATTTATGATGAGTGTGTAATAAAGAATTTATAATACAGAAATGTGTGTGTTGTTTACAAATGAGCTGTGAAGTAATTGCTTCCCAATAAATTAATAAATTCCAGATTCTCTGGTCTGTGCCGTGGAGCTGCTGATGGTAATTTATTTACTTTCCATTTATACTAAAACTCAAACTTTACACAGGAGCCACTTTCCTTCTGAACACTATTATCCCAACAGCTAAGAACACCATCTGACAGGCTGATTAATAATGAAAGCTTTGCTCCACCTTGGAATTCCACCTTCCCAATAGGATTTCTATTAATGTTGATTGACCCTGGCTCAGTCAGTGCCACTTTGGCACAGCTCGCTGCTACCCCAGTGCTTTCCTAGGTGCCAGTGCAGGTTAGCTGATACATGAATAATTCCCAGTGGACATTAACTGCAAGAAGTAGGGCAGAGGATTCAGTGGTGTGTTCTTCTTTCCACCCTTGCTCTCAATCCCCCTCATCAGCAGGCTGTTAATATTTAATCATACAAGCTTCATTTCGCACTCTCCATCTGAAACCATGAGGTGCAGATGGACAGGAGGTTGGTTGAGAATACAACAACGAAAAGAATTGAAGAAGCAGAGCATAAAGGATGAAGATGCAAGTGCCATTTCCATTTAAAACACAATAGATCTGGAAGGAGGGAGGAGGATATAGTGGGAACCTGCACCTCTGGTAAATAAAACACTGATGATTAAAACCAATTGTAATAGAAAAAACCTATACTGTATAGTACAGTCATATTATTTACATGCAAAATATCATTGTAAATGCTTAAAACAAATATTTTAACAAGACACTTTTGAAACTTACAAAACTGCATGCTGGATTATGTCAGTCTAGCATATTAATCTACCTAATCCATACTAATGTATAGTTACAAACAGTATTGGTTTTATCTAAGTATCAAGGCATTTAAATAGCTGTTGCTTCTGTTGCTCTATGAACATACTGGAGCTCAAAGTATAGACGACAGAATTATTTGCTGTCAGAGCAGAAAGTTTTGATTGTTTAAGCCCCCATAACTCAAATAATAAGGGTGAACTGGAGCTGTTTCTCTGTTTTGGTGTTCATAGCTTTTTTCCTTTTTTCTCTAGCAAAATAAGTGCCATAGCTTTTTTAAAGATATTTGACAGCAGAAAGGACTTTAATGATACACAGAGACAAATTAGGCTGTCTTGTACATTAGGACTCTTCTCTGTATGTTTTGACACTCTGTTTACAAGTTACACATGGCCGGTTTAGACAAGAGATCATCTGTCAAGCTCTATAAGCTCATGATTAGTGGATTCAAGGCTGTGCTTAAACCTCTCGCGATGTGGAGGTGATGTTTAGAGTTTTACCTGATTTATTCACGAAACATGGCACCGAAGAGTATTTAACGGTGAAAATCCATCCTAATATTAGACCTTTGGGTGATTTCGTTTTTAACAAATCTTATAGGAGTAAGATCTTGCAGATGAAGTGGCAGAGCATTAATAATTTATAAATGAGCCTTTTTATAGAGCACAGCCCCTGAGATTCATAATTCTATTCACATTAGGCCTCAAAAAAAGTTTTAAGTTTTAATAAATAGGTATTAAAACTTTAACTGATATTAATAGCACCAATTAAAGGGCAGACTGTGGAGATATGTATCATTTCTGTACTGGTAGAGTGGAAAACCCACTTGGCAGAACCTCCCTTGGTTTTCTGTGCCTTTCAATCTATCTATCTCCCATTTTAAACTCTCACACATTCATTCTTGTACATACCTCATCACCATCCATATATCCATTTATTAAACCTGCTTATTCCAATTCGGGGTCACAGGGGGGAGGCTGGAGCTTATCCCAGCTGCAATCAGGGCCAACACAAAGAAAAATAGCCATTCAAGCTCACACCATCTCCTATAGGGAGAATTTAGGAACCTTCATCTGTGTCTTCTTTCCAAGTAAAAGATATTACAAAGAACTGACACTCCACTGCAGATATTGTGCAGAAATGTTAACATCTGTTCATACATTTTATGGCTACCATAAATAACAAAATTGCCCTGTCTGCTCTAAATGTGTGAACTGCAGCATTTTATACCACCTCATCATTCCATAATCAATTCACTGAACATTACAACTACAAGATGAAAGCGCTTGACCATCCGTGGTTTTGACTGATGGGCAATTTTTCTTGTCTCCCACATCATCGTCCCGTCCCCCCCCCCCGTGTGCCAGGTCAAATGGTGTGTGTTAGTCAGCCAATAGTCATTCATTTCAGTTTATGAAGTGGAACCTGCGCTTGACGGTCATGCCATTAAAGACATTAGCATGCACGTCTTTGCTACAGGTACCAAGCGCATGCATGTTAGACTGTAAGCGCCCCATTTAACAGTTACTGTTGTTTGTTTCCAGAGATTCTCTGGTACAAGCGTGGCGGTCCTTTCGCCATGGCCTGCTGTAGTAAAACTCCATCGGCATTCTGTGGGTTTTTCTCTGCCTTAGCATTTCTCTGATGCATGGGTGCAGGTGCTTTTTTAACTGGGGAGGACCAAGCTGTCAGCAAATGATTTCAACTAAAAAAATTTAATCTGGATTAAAACACTCCAGATTTATGAATCCCATTTTTCTGGACGTCGGATCAAGTAATTCGGCTTGCTTTTACTCCAGTTGTTCAAAGAAAAAGAGGATTGGATCACCCTCTTCCAAAATCCTCTTTTTCAGGAAAATCCAGATTTCCAGCATGTAAATCAGTGTGCGCTGCCGGCCATGTGAAGAACAACAGGTAAAAGAGAGGTCTGCATGCATTAACTACTTGCAAGTGGAACCACCGGGAGCATGTAACATAATACGTGCTTGTATTGTCCTGCATAACATTGTGACCAGGCGGACTGTCCCTCTCTGCGACAATGTTGATGACGCACCTGAGCTACGTATTGAGGTAGCGGCCCAATTTTCTTGCAGGAACCAAGAAAAAAAGGGTTGACTTAAATAATGGCTTCTTTGTTCAAATTTGTGTGGGGATTTACCCTACAACTTGGCTGGCACAATGCTAAAATGTACTGTGAGTTGATCAGTGGGACCAGTCAAATAAGTTTGGGATGCTGAGAGTGAGGAAACAAAGATAGAAAGGGGAAAAGAGAGAGAGAAGCAAAGAAAGAGGGAGTAAGGTTCTGCTTATTTGCTCTGGTGATTCCCGGTGAAATTGATTCTCATACCTCTAGAGATCTCCCACTGTCCTCTTTCTCCCCTTCGTCGTGCCTCTATTACATACCTGTCCAGAGGATGAATGATCTACACATTACCCATGAGTACCGCTGACCGGTGCACACATCAGTGCCTCCTAGAGCTCAGGGACCTCACAGACACCCTGACGAGACAGATGGAGAGACAGAGCCGAAGAGGGCAGGGGGATATAGTCAAGAGAAACAATTCAAAGCTGGTAAAAAAGATGAGTACCACAATGAGAACATCAAAACATGGAAAAGCGAAGAAGTGCACCAAAATGATAGGGATGAGAAGGGGTGTGGGTGTGAGTACAGCAGCAGAAAAAAGATGTGCAGGCATTAGCAGATGAGGGGAGATAACAGAAGCAATGAGTTAGGGTATTAAGAGGTATGTAGGGGGAGGAGGGAATTTAAAAAAAGATGAGGGATTCCCAGTTAAGAAGAAAAAAGTGAAAATGACATGAAGCTTGGGGAACTGTTACGAAGAGGGCGTTAGGCTCTGCCAAAGAGCTCTAAGGGAGGCAATCAAGGCTAGTGGAGGCTGCGCCTGTAGTTCACCGCTGGTCTCCCAGGGGATAGGTGTCACTCGTGTGTGGAAGGAGAGCAGCCACTTAAATGAATGGAGCTCTTTATCTGAGCCTGAACAGCGAGTTATTACCTACTGAGTAGACACTACGGAGAGGGCTCAATTTCCACAGCAGTGATCCCTAGGGCAGGGGGTGGGGATGGGGCAGGAGGCTAAAGGGAAGGAGTGGGTGAAAAAGGAAAGAGGAGGTTCATATCTGTGCCTTATTTTGTAACAGGCTATGACATCTCCGGCCTCCATGCTATAACAAAGCCCTGAAGCATGGCCAAGCATCATTGGAAAAAGAAGCATTAGTTTGGATGGCTGCAGGAAAACCACACAATAATAACACCCACTGGGAAGGTCTGTAAGCTTAGCAGCTCTCCGTGACTCTCTTATGCATTTCTATTAGGTAGATAGGGAGGTTTTAAAGATATTCAAAATATGCATCTTTGCTGTCCAGAAAACAGCACAGCAATGAAAAGCGAAGACTAACTCTATTAACCTTCTAATAGGTTAACTTGGCTTTCTGCCCACAACAATCAGCCCCTTGTGACTGAGCGTGTGTAAAAACAATAATTATTGCACAAATCTCAATATAAAACTGCATTCATGTAAATAGATTAAATTGAGGAGGCTTTATTTGTTACACACATTAAATCTAGAAAAAGGTGGAAAAAAGTGATAAGGAATTAATTAATTTTCACCAAATATCATTTAATTGTGTATACCTGTAATTGTCCCAGAAATATTCCATTAGTGCCTTTCTACTGGCAGTGCAGAGATGGCGCCAGTCTAAAGCCAGTGTTCTAAGGCTCTGTGGGCACTGGCTGCAGTTTGGCTCCCCTGATGCTGCTTAATGGCTTTAATTGGTCTCCTCTGGCTACTAGAAGTGTACAGGAATCCCTTCTAACTCACGTAGAGCTGCAACAAGAGTGATAACTAATTCAGAGAAGCCTGCATACGTCTTTTCCCAGTGGTTATTAATGCTCTAAAATGCATCTGTGTTCCTCAGAATTGCATGTTTAAAACTTTTTACTATAAAAAATTGTCCAGGTATGACTATACACCTTACTCTACTTATTTAGGAGCATCTGTCATAATGTTAAGCCAAAGCTACCCCTATCTCCACCCACAACCAGGCTCATTTGACAATGCTGAGTGGCAGCTAAACTCTGCACATGCAAAACAGCTTTAGAGTCCCACCCTGCAAGTTTTTATCATTGGTTTCTCCAATTTCGACATGGGACATCTGCACCCTCTGACCTTTTCTTTCTCAGAACGTACATGGTGACTTGCTGAGTTAAGCATAAATCCCCAGCCATAGCAGTGATGGTTTATTATAGTAGAGGAGAAGTTTCAGTGAAGCAGAAGTATCAGAAATAACAAACCTTTAAATAAACATAGGTGAGAATAT
>JBAMHW010000015.1:9158078-9188265 GCA_037177495.1 Rhadinocentrus ornatus | reverse complement strand
GTTTTACAGAAATTTTTGTTATTAATATAATCTGATCTAACAAAATATCTTTTACGGAAAAGAACTGCCACAAATTTGTTTAAAAACTAGACAAAAAATTAAATAAATAAAGCTTAAACCAATTTCTTTTTTGTTTTTGTCTAATATAGTATTCTCTGGTTCAACTTCACTTAAAATCCCATCAGAATTATTGATGATGTATCCTTCACTTAACCTGCAGGAGAAAATAACTGGTGCCAAAATGGAGCATTATACCAGAGTTTATGTAATATTTTTGCTATCACTAACCATTTCAAACTCATGCATTCAGTATTAATCTTTGCTTATACATCTACAACTTTGAGCTGGGAAAAAAGTAAATCTGGAGGATGATTATGAATGTTTTCATACTTCTGGACAGATGCTGTTTGTACTTAGAAGACCATCTCCAGAGCATTGCAGGATGAAGTGACAAATAGACAGGCAAACACACTATAAAACCAAACCAGGAAATAAAGCACATGAAGCTTCTATTTATCTAATTGATCATAGACAAAGAGACACAGACCCCTCTCTATCTTGTATTGCTCAGGTGGGAATTGAGTGCTGAAGACAGAGAATTAGAAAAATGCAATGTAAACAAAGTCAATGGCTCCCCATTGCCTCAGAACTATAAAACAGACCTTGAAAAGGTACATGAAAAGACAAGCAAAGATAAACTGGCTGAAACTAAATGGAATGGGAAATTGATGTGTAAATGATACAGGGTGGAGATACAGGAAAATAAACCATAATAAACCGAGAGTATGATCCTCTTTAACATTTCAGTTATGTGCATTTATTGACTGAATGAGAGTGCAAGTTTCCCATTTGTCTGAAGTGTGCAGAAACAAAGCTGACGGAGAAGATCAATCCACATAACTCATCACATTCCAGCACCAGCTGTCACTCTAATTGCCTCCTTCTACTGTCTTTAGCATCAATCCCAAGCTTATGTTGCACCAGGTAACACTGTTTATGGGCCTGCAGAAGATTCTCCCTGCTCTAATGAGCATTGGATTTCCATATAGAGCACATGCTACAGACCCTCTGTGTGCAGGGTCAGGTTGGGTACAGTATTTGTATTTTTGTGGCATTGTGCCAATCTGGATTCTTAATGGGCTAAGCAGTGTTTACTTCGTAAAGGGTTTCACATGAATTATTGATGAATGCGAAGTGATTTGTGCATGGAATTAGTTGAGAATAATCCACCTGGGCCCTCCTTCCTTCGTAGTTACGATGTGTCTCTCCAGGGTAAAAAGGCTGACTGCAAACTTATGCCACTTTTGCACTGTAATTTGTTATCTTGATTTCTGCTGACTGTAAAGTACTTACTTAAAGAGCCACTTCTCCAGGGTGGGGGACATGGCCCCCAGTGCTCCCATGAACACTGTCACTAACTGTTGCCTTCACCTTCCAGGCTTTCTCCAGCTCTTCCCTAAGCCCTTGGTATTTTTTCTGTTTCTTCTTCTCCTTCTTCTTGATATTGCCATCCATATTTTGGGCAGTGGGAAGGAAAAGCGCTCCAAAGAGACTTGCTGATCTCCATAATCATCCTCTTGTAGCTTATTATAAATTAATCTAACAGAAGCTTCTTCTTCATCTTCTTTTTAAATCTAGAATGAACGAAAAACACTTTATTATTCCCTGATGAAAGTTAGAGAAGATCAACCATTTGATGTAAGTTGTCAGTGTGTGCTTCCCTTTCAGTGTATTTTCATTACTGTAGTGGCTTTCACATGCCCCTTGTTTTATTTTAAAGTAGCAAGGAAGATTTCTTCTATGAAGCTGAGAGAGACGAAATGAGGGGCCTGATGTGATGCAACAAATACACAATGGTTCTCTCTGACATCCTCACTAACACAACAAAATCTTACTGACTTCGAAAGGAAGATGGTGCTAATTTAATTATTTTCCTTAAACTAATCTATGGCTCGACTGTGAGATAAATCATGAATGTGGGATGGTAAAATTTGTATAGTTTTTAGAGAAAGTCTGAAATATAGTAAAGAAGAGCTAAAGGAGGACACAACTTCTACATTTGAGAATTTCTTCCCGCTGCGATTCTGTAAGTGCTGCCAATTTCTCCAGACCCTCATTCATTTTCTTGGCCCTCTTTGGTGTCAGAAAAGGAATAGGCTTTGCATCTGAAGTTTTGTAATAAACTCTTGGATAAGATCCATCCTTCGGACAGAATGGGCCAGTCTGAGCAAAAAATAAAAACAAGTTTCCTCAGCAGTCTGTCAGAAGGAACTGGCTCTGCTTTCTTTCCAGTTTGTGTGCGTATTTTATTACTATTTCGACTTACTTGTTTATTTTTGGCTCGAGAATACCCATCTGCCATTACTGGTGACATGCCTTTGAGCAGTTGACAGGGTTTGAGAGCACAGCACTGTACAGAGAAAAAGTCTGCTTAATTAGTGGGACTGTGGAGTCCGGGGATGTGTTTATCTCATTATGGGCATTTTGATGAATATTCACATGGCCTTGCTCAGAAATGAGTACTCATTGTTAAATATTGGGGGAACAAATCCAATTGTGACACAAGACAAAACTTTTTTGAGATAATGTCATAACTAAAGTGTAATTTCTTGCTGATTAGCTTGACTCAGAGTTTCTAGAAAATAATAGAGGTGGTGTAATTGCTTCATTTTTCTGTGATGCGTGTTGCTCACCAGTGTGAACAAGTCTCCCCATGATTCTCAGCGGCTCTTTCTCAGGTTTTTCAGGTGTTTGTGTACTGAGCAGAGATTGATGTGCTCTGTCTTCCACTCCCAGTCTGCCCCGTCTGTTTCATCCTGCTGAGCTAATCCAAGCTGGCCAAATCCCTCTGCCGTGCAGGCCTACATCGAAGCTGCCCTGCTGGGTGCAATATGCCACCCGCTTCCCTGGCAATGCCAGCTCTGTAGGGCTTCAACCCCAACTAGAGTGTGTTGTCAGTAAACAGACAAAGATGTATGAATCATCTAAGTAACTCAGAGCAGGAAGTCCTGTGACACTAACATATCGCTGAATCAAAGAGTTATTTGCTCCTGGATAATGCCACACAGCAACACAAGCATCTATGTGGGACCATGTGCTAATGAAACAGATACCTGCTACCACAGAGAAACCCAATCAACCTTTATTTAATGGAAATAATTTTAACAAAGACCGTTATATGTTGCAATCTATCTCTCCATTATCAATTACACTTATACACATGAACTCCAGACATCATTGGAAGAATCTGGTCTGTTTATAATGTGGAGTTGTTAGCACGAGAGGCAGAAAAGCTGCTTTGGTTTGGGCAAGTGGTGTTGCAGGACACAAAGCCTAAGTAATTGCTGCAGGCAATCACCCGCCTCATTCTCTCACAAGCCTAGTTGGATGTTACAATGTCTTTGCAGGAAATAAGCAGAAAAGTCCAGAGCTGAGGTGCGAATGAAAATTGTTTTACTCTGTATGAATTGCCTGGAAATCTCATCCACTACAGCCATCAGTGTTTCACCCAGGCAGAACACAGATTATCAGATTAAGTCAATGCATCAAGGGAATTCTTCTACCTAATTGGCAGCTGAGTATTAGAACTGTTCAAAAAAAATCAAATAAAAAAGAGTGGTGATAAATTTACTTCAGTTTCCATTCTTTTTGTTAGCTTTAATCTAATCTTTATCATGAAAAATGCTTCATAGCTCACACTGAATATGTGAGTCTGCTCAAGCTCTATTTGTATGGTTTGTCTTTATCTTTGGCTAACATTCAGTTGGACAAGTTGCACCATTTTGCCTGGCAAACAACTCTATGATCTGTCTATTGTGATATAACAACCGAGAGCCTTTCGCCTTGTTTTAGAAAAGAGGTACTTTCTACCTCATGGCACTCTTGACCACTTATGTCTTCTTTCAGCCAATTAAGTCCGAGAGATTTGGGGTGTCTGCCCTGAGCCTACAGTGTCCTCTGTTGGCATTTAAAATCAATATATGTTGGACCTTATTAGCTGGGCTGAGAGATGCAATATAGGCAAGATCACGTCTATAATGACCCCTCTCTCCTTCAGAACCCACACAGCTGAATTCAAAATCCTTAGAAAAACTAAAATAAAATAAAGGTCACAATAATTGCTGTTCATCGTTGCAGGAGTCTATAATAGCATGAGCTGGACACAGCAGAAAACAAAGCATACCATGTTCACACATACTCATTCAGTCATTACTGCTACATAGGAAGTCTTCCAGTAACTCCTGTCCCTGCACCACCTGCAGGGATTTGAGCAAGAAAAATACAGGAGCATGTTTGAATTATAATCTAATTTCAATAATTTATCATAACTTTGTTTTGCTTGTGGTTTTAAGAGGAATTGAAAAAGATGTACTACTTGAAAGTATGCTATTTAAACTATCTTGACTTTTGCATCTATATTAAACTATCATAAGATAATAAGACTATAAGAAAAGACAAAAGAAAACTACCATACTGCAGTAACATAAATGAGATATTGTTGGAAAAAAAGGTGGCAGATGGGATAAAAGTCTATTGCGATGCTGCCAGCTTTGTTAGGCACAGCAGTTTATAAGTGTAAGATGGTACTGTTTGCTACATTCTTACTCATACAGTGTACATAGTTGGTGAAACTTATTAATCAAAGTAAAACAAAGCACCAGCTGTACAACCATATGATAGGTATGTGATGAACAAAGCCCTTCAGATTCACACTGCTATGAATGCAAATGTCTGGAAATAATTAAAAGCATTAGGGGACACTTTCACTGATTTACCTTTTAATTACATCGAGGAGTTCTGCTTTTTTGTCAGTTATGTTTTCATTACCAACCGTGTTATTCAATGCTTGATTTATTAACAGTTGTTAGCATGTATGTGCCATCACCTAATTAACAAACACAAAGAAAGAAACAGTCATTAAATCACAACACCATGACTTAATCACACTGGTAAAACCCACAATTTAAAAGCCAAAGCGTGTTAAACAAATAAATTAGTCTAATCCTTTCTTACCATCAGGTATATACTTGTATTTATGGAGGTTAATGCAATTATAAAAAAAACACAAAAAAAACAAAAACAAAAAAAAAAAACAGCCGACCCCTCTGGTTCATAAATCCTTTTGTTTGGAACAAATGGAGAGATTAATTGATACTGACAAACTTAAGAGGCTGATGTGTTTCTCCACTATCCAACACTGGCTTTAATATTAATCCATCAATATATCTTTAATGCAGTAAGATTTAGCATGAAGGAATTTGTGATGAGCAATACCTATAAAAATATAGCGAGCATTTATATACTTTACTGTATTTTATACTTATATCCATAAATCAGGCTGGTCATATGACAGACCCCTTATTTCCACCAGGTGTGTGTGCGTCACGGTCCGGCTGCACCATGGTTTGATCCGACCTCCGTGGCGTGTCAATCCACACCGAGAGCATGTCAGGTGCAGAGCGCCCGTGAGTGCAGTCCGCCAAGCAGGATCCACGAGATCACGAAATCACAGTAGATTTGAAGAATCTTGTGATTCTCCATATCCTGTATAAACGTCTTGTCATCCATGACGAAAAATTACTGAGACCCCCTGACCGGTTAAAGATATAATGTTAACATAGTTCAGCAGCGAAAATCTGCACAGGGGCTTTGTTTTGTTTTTTTAAATACCAGACATTTTAACGCTGCTCCAGTGTCTGATTTCCTGTCTGTCCCTATCGGAACTGTTGAGTTTGACGCATTTTGGGTGCGTGCTCTGTCAAAAAATAGAGTCGTGTGTAAGTTTAGTTGAGTGCGTTTCTGGAATGCCTGTAGCATGTGCTGTGGCACACCTGGTGGGAACCAAACTATTTACTAAATTGGCCGCGAATAGCCGTAACTCAGCACACACACACCTGGTGGAAATGAGAGGTTAATCTGTGTGAGATGGAGGAGTTATCCTCCTATACTATCGGTCTTTGTCAGACATGTGACCTAATTAGCCGACCTCTCCCCCCCCGCAAATATGGATAAAAAGAAGAATATTAAAGGATACTGTACAGGGACAAGCTTATGAAGGAACCCCGAGATCGGTAATTGGCAAAATTGTCAACAATCAGTAACGTAGATCCTTACTACCTCAAAGCTAAGGAATGTAGCTCCAATGCTACCTTGCTACCTCCAACCTCATTGCTGAACATTACAAATTATCTTGTTTATGGTATAAATGCGTATACATATGAACATGTTTAGAAACTACAAGTCGCTCGAAGCTCATGGATTATAATGAACGATTATAATGAACGATTATAACGCAGGCAAAGACGATGCACAGATGTTTAAAACGAAGATGTAATCAACATTGAGATTGACCCACAATGCACTACGGTTATCCCGAGCATTACGTTACCTGACAAAGATCGATTGTCTGTGAATAATGATAGGGCCGGGTGATATATAGACTTCCTGATTTATAATTAATTCATGTTGGTATTGAAATCAGACACCTTGATGCAGATATAATTTGAAGCCATCTGTGCCCCCTGTAAAACCAAGCCAATGCCAATTTCCCTTGCTCTTCATGTACTGTACTGCAGCCCCACTGCTTCCTTTCAATCTGCATGAGTCAGCAATAAGCTGAGCTGCATTGCCTGCAACTTCTCCTTGCCGTCGTTAAATAATTGACTAAATAAATAAATAAATAAATGACTAAACATTTACATGAAAAAACATTTTAAAAAGCAACAAGTCCTACATGTAGCAACAAGCTGAACAAACTGTGGCTAAATTCTGCGACAGCATTGCCAGAAAATGTAGTCTTTTCCTCCTTGACTTCTATATGTCTAGAGAAGATGCTGCTCTCTGTGAGCTGTGTATGTAAGGTCATTTTCTCCAGTTTGTGTTACATGCAATTAAAGGAGGAGACATAAAGTCTGTGGCTATACCTAAAGTGTAGTCTTAATAGTCATTAATTCACTCTATGATGGCACTTGTCAAATCTTTGTTAAGTTGAGTTAGAAGAAAAACTCCAATGTTTCTCATTTGATTAACGTTTTTGAATAAAAGTGCTTGTGACATCAAATGTGTTTTATTGCGTTGAAACTGAATATTTCCCCAGCGTCATCATTCTGCCAAGAAATACCAAAATAGAAACTTTGGTTCATATCCGCCAGCTTTACTTGGCAATAGTGATAAAATACAATATGGGTCATATTAAAAACAATACTACACTTAGACACAATGGACAGGACCCAGTGGGCAAGGCCCACCAATTCACAAATGACACCCTCTTATCCAGGAACTAGCTTTTTTATTTGAATTTGTATACTTCAATTATATTAATTTATATTAGGGCTGTGCGATTAATCGAATTTTAATCAAAATTACGATCTTTCAACGATCATAAAAATGAAATGGTGATTATTTTGCTAATCGAGCGCCACCGGCATTGTTTAGCTGCACTCTGCTGCACTCCCCCCACAGCCCCAGTCGCTTTTGTTTAATTCAACTCGAGATGCAAACACCTCTTAAGCTTTGGGCTGGACACACGGGAGGCAAAGTACCTCCTTCTCCATTCATTTTCTGTGGAACTTGCACGATTAGGCGAAAATCGCTGCCCTCCTCCAGCCAAGCGACAGGCAACATTCGTGCATGTGAAATCTTGCGCTCGTTCATGTAGACGTGCACATGGGGGGCTTACGACGCAACACAAGGAAATAGAAAAATGTTAAATTTTTGTGAGTCGCGACTAAATAATCTACCAGCTCCCAGAGAGACAGAGAGATAACAAACGTTATAAACAAACATAACTTGTTTTCTCGCCCAAGACCAGCACTCAGTTAACACAGCAAACAACCCGGGTTTTAAGAAACTCATCAACACTTTGGACAAACAGTATCACTGCCATCTCGTCACTATTTTAATCACGTGTCTCTCCCTGCCCTATATGATGAGTGTCATGAGGGTGTTGTGAAGGACATGGCTACAGTCCAATGTTTCGCCACCACTACGGACCTGTGGTCAAGCCGCACCATAGAGCCGAATATGACGTAGATTTAACGTGAATGTCTCCAGTGTCATTTATTCTAGATCACACTGGGCAGAACATAGCTGCTGCTGGTCTAAGACAAACAATAGCTATGGGGACCTGGTGGAAAGAAACTAGTCTATTACCACAAACAACCATCCCCATGGCTCTTTTTCTTTCTTTAATCGTGTTAGATAATCAATATCTCAGTTTCAATCAAAATAATCTTGATTGTCCTTTTTCCCATAATCATAAGCCCTAATTTTTATATAATATTATATTATTATATTATACTAATTTATATATATATATTATATATTATTCAAAATATAAATTTGATTAATAATTATTTAACAGTTATTTTTATACTGACATTTAATAATTGTAGGTAGAATAAGTTCCTATCTGTGCTTTTTTCGGTACCGAGAAAATTTACCTCTCCAGAAATTTGCAAGTTGTGTGTGTGTGTATAATCTGTGTGTGGCTGTGTGTGCTAGCTTCAGTGAAGTAGTAGTATAGACTGATATCCTTAAATAATGGACAGAAATGGTTCAACAATAACATGAAGAAACTGCTGCAATAACCCTTGATGCATGTGTCCCACCTTCTCCTCAGCTTCTGGAGGCATCGTCTGCAACTCATCTTTCAGTTACAATTACATGATTATTGACAATATTTTAGTATGTTGGGTTACTGTCTGCTGCAAATGTTTTCATTGATTAAAAGCGCTGAAGTTAGTTGAATAAATAAAACTGAATAAGTTTTGGTTGAGTACTAGCTGTTCTCAAAAATGAAGTAAAGTATTTGTGCAGGTTAGCGTTCCACCACAGTTCCTCTTTGACTGGGGTGTAGGAGTTTGTTGAGTGACAAGATCATAATGAAAGCATCTGTGCTGTGCTCTGCATGCGTTGTTCAGTGTGGAATGTGAATGTATGGTGATCCATGGTGCTGAACGGATCTCTCATAATACTGCTGTTCAGGTACTTTGATGAACGGACCTCGGCCTCAGTCTGTCAATTAGTCATAAACTCTGATTATAGGTTTAGATTACAAGACTGACTTTGCTGTTCATAAATTAAATGTTCTACTTCTTGTTAAACTTGTCAGGTCACAGTTGGATCTAATTTTAAGTGTCAGCAGTATTAGAGAAAACACTTCTTTTTAATGCTATTTCATATCTAATCTGCTTTGATTTGAGTTAAATGTTAAATAATTAAACTGCTATTTTTCCTTGTATACAGTCAAATTTTACTTGATAAATAGAGCCTGCCCATCACAATCGGTCGCCCACCCTGTTGTGTCCCATCGCCAGGACTGACAACACTTGTACTGTGGGAATATGAAATGTCTTATGTTTAATGGTTTCTCATTATTTTATGGCACATAATACTGCCTTAGTAAAAAATTATGAGAAAATGTAGGAAAAAAAAAAATTCATAATCCCACACAAGATCTTTCACAAAGAATCTTTAACACCTTTACCTACTAGTTTTTAGTCTAATCTTTATGGCATCATCTATGATTATAACTATCACACTCTGGAGCCTCTTCAGAGCTGAATTTTCAGGGCAGTTAACAGCTGAGAAGATCACATGGCGATATTCACATTATAATGATCCTGTCACTAGTTCTTGAATCCAGAGAAAATTGTAAATGCTAAGCTAACCCAAACTAGTTGTACCTGAAGCACTTCCTTAAAAAGTGGTGCTTTTAACTTATTTCTTCAAGTACTTTAAAACCAAGTCATACATAAGAGGTTTGGAGCCGCAGCTGCACATTGGCAGAAATGCACATTTAAATTTAAACCCAGTGTCTTATGATTCTTCAACTGGAGCTAAAACAGGTACTTTCACATAAGGGAGAGAAATCACTGGTGAAAGGATAGAAGTGTTTCCAATTTAGCAGTGGAAGGAAGATGTTGGAGAAAATGTAATGAGGGAGAGATCTGGAGTTAAAAGTATTTTTGAAAAAGGAACTGTAGAATGATAGAGACAGAGAGAAGTTGAGAAGAGTGTAGCTTTCTGGTGGAGCTGTAAGTTGACAGGTAAATTAGCATCTGTGGCTAATGGGGCAAAAAGTTGCCAAGCCTTCGAAGGCACCCCTTCACTCCAACAAACAGGCAGCTTGTTGACCCAACCACTGCCTCTGTCACTCCTTTTCTCAGTTTTAGAATCTAAACACAGTAACAAACACCCTTCCACTGGTGCACTTGCTGACATGATAACACGCACCAATACAACCCCACACTGCGCTGCAATACATGGGCACACAGGATAACCTACCCTAACAGGATTTAAAATGAATTGGAGATGAATCTTGAAATGTTCAAAAAGGTTTTGAGATGCTGGCCTTTTGACTCATCCTCTGTCAAGCTTTTTTTTTTTTAGCAGTGAGTGAGATGCAGTGAAAAATTACAGATCACAGCATGAATCCTGAATAGGGTGTGTGGAGTTGTTTACAAGCTGCTCATGAAGGCGAAGGGTAAATCTCTCTCATGCAGCTTACTTTTTTCTCCTCCTTCCTGCACATAGCAGGAATCAATAGTCAGATTGTTTGCTCCCTGCATCTCTCTGTCATTTGTTTTTCTTTCAGTCACTTTGCTGTGTATAGCTTCGAAGCAATGTTTGAGTCATAAATCAAGACCTTTGCAAAGTAGGAGGAGTGGGAGTGTATGTGTGTGTGAGGAATAGCGAGTGTGCACACGCATAAATGTTTGCAGATCTGTGCAAGAGAGACCACAGCTGGGTATTACCATATATCAGCGTGCCTGTCTTCTCGTAGCGGGTGTCTGAATGTTTCATCTAATCATTAAATGCTGACAGGCTTCACAGAGTAGCTCTACTGATCCCTGTTAGAGGAAAACAAGGCCTGACTTCATTAGAACTGTTAGTGGTAAGCTGCTTTACCCGCACTCATGGCTGGTTTAACTGGCACTGTGATAGATGGGGGAGAAGAGGGGAAACAAAGATAGCTAGAGAGAAAGAGAGGTGAAACAAAAGGAATGCAGCGACAGAGGCATTTAAAGAGGATCTTTAATGTGCCAAAGTCAGATAGAGAGGATACTGAGGGGCACAGAGCGTGTGAACCTGAAGTTTTCAGCAGCAGGGGAAGGGATAAAGCTCAAAGTTGTGTTTGAACTGAGTAGGATTAAATGATCCAAAAACGAGCAAAGCAATCAATTAACTTGTGTTGCAATTAATCAATTATTACTCTGCCACATTGACAGCCAAAGTGCTTAACTGAGATTTCAGCGTGAGGCATCTAATGCGTTCAATAATTTGCATTGACCTCTGAGCACACATATGCATCCCCACTCATGCACAGGCTAATTTATGCTTGCACATAAGTACCTAAGCACGTAAAGATATGCACACGCGTCCTTGTTCTCGGCATATTTCTCGGCACATTTATCTGGTTTCTCCTGCAGGACCCCCTCCCCTCTCAACACTCGGTCTTTTTCTACTGCCAGCAGAGATTTTTGGCTGGCTTAAGTACGCCCACAGGCCCCTCAGGGACAGCCCATGACTGATGGCACTGCGTGTGACTCCGATTCGATCCAGCCCATTTGATAAATTTATTGCTGGCATTTTGAAAATGAAATTAGAGGGACGTCTCCTGGAGACTGTTTTTCCAGCACAGGTGCCATAAATATACTTCATTTGGCAGCAGAGTGGGAGGAGGAGTGAAAGGGGGTGGAGAAGTGTTGGATAAAAGATGCCATGGTAGGAGGGCAGAAAACAGGGATGTTCCACAGAAGTAGAAAAATGAGGAATAAGGTCACATTATAATGAGGTCCTGTATTAATCATGGTATTGTAACAACAGTAAAGGTTATTCAAACCCATCTGGAATCTTATCCAGACCTTACTATTATGTGCTGGCCTTAAATTAAACATATTTACCGTGGCATTGTGCCTTGTACATCTCAAGCTGAATAGTAACAGATTGAGACTGTGGGTTGTTGACATTGCGAGTGAACACAAACACCTCCCATCTTCATCTTCCATGCTGAGAGGCGCAGACGAAAACATAGAAACACACTCTTAAATGCCAGTTTTAGAAGGGTGCACACACAAACGTGCTTAATGTACATTATCTTTGCTTCAAGGCCCTATGGCTCTTCAGTACTGATTATCCTGTCAAATCAGCACAGGCATCTATAACTCACAATGTCTGAATGAATCCAACACACTATTTTTCTTCATGGTTTTCCAATTGTTTGTGACTGAGAGATAGTGAATGTTTCAGGTTTATTTTGTAGCTAAACAGATTTGAACTATATATATATAGGGCAAACAGGACAAGAAAGACATGCCAACAGGCAAACACTCAAATGCAGGCAAACCATTCCTTCACCGTCAGGGTTATGCGCCTTACTTATCTGCCGCTCATTGAGAAATGTGTGTGAGTGCAGCTGTGGAGGGATGATGTACACCATGCCAGCCTCTGCTCCCTCTCAACATTCATCAGATAGGGAGGCTAAGGCAAGCTGCATCACTTACTTTTATAGGCCAGTGTGACACCACTGTACGACCCATGGCAATTGCATACATAGGTTCACAGCTGTGTATATATGAGCATACGCGTGTGTAACCTGTCACATAGACGCACTCTGTCAATGCCTTCTGAAAAACACATTATCAGCTTCTACAGGTTGGAAGCTTTGGAAGGTGAAAAAGTCACAAAAGACATTCTACCTTTTTTTCCCGACATATACATGCACATTATATCACACTGTGATATAATGACAATGAAAACATTATCACCTGCATTCTGCTTTACTAACTAAAAGCTTGTAAAAAAGCAACCACTAAGTTCTTATGAGTACAGCAGGGGGTAATAGAACATTTCAACAAAATCAGCAGGGAGTTTCTTTGCCTGATTGTCTGCTTCTGCTTTGCAATCACAAAACGTGACACACCCTCTGACATTACAGTATCGTCTTTAGGAAGAGTAGAGGGTTGGGACTGCCTGGTGCATACACCTGCAGGCTGCCACTCAGAACGAGACCCCTGCAGCGGCTTAGATAATTTGACTGTCTGGCCCCATCATCGTACAAAATCAAAACAGCCTAAAGGTATGTTCCTACAAACATCTACCCCCACTATGCTTCCCGTCTCTCCCTAATGATTCACAATGCAAAACAGTCCCCTCCCCCGTCTTTACATTAACATACATATGAAAGTGTGGGGGAGTTTAACAGAATTGTGATTAGTCTCAACATAAGATGTACAAAAGAGAATGCATGAACACAAGCTGTGGGCTGTCTATCATTGCAGGATAATTTAGTCAGTATCACTAGGTGTGAGTGATTGACTTCTAATCAAATGACTTTTTCTGCAACAAAAACACCAAATGACTATTTCAAATCAGCGTCAACAAAACCATGCTTCTCATCTCATTAGCAAAAACTGAGACCACACATTTATACACAGAGCACACACCATCCATGAAAAAAAAAACAAAACATGGGAATACAAAGAGGGCTGATTGAATGCCTTACCTTTTTGTGATGATACTGTGGTACCTGCAAGAAAAAAAGGAGAAGAGAAACAGAGGTTTGAGTAAGAAGTTGACAGGCTTTAAAAAGGTTGCAGCCAAACAAAATCCAGGAGATGACAGCCGTCATCGGCTATATTGCTGGAAAGGAAATGTACAACCCAAATAGGAAAGACATGCACATATCACTTTATTAGGTGCACCTGCTTAGTTATTTGTTAAGACAAATAGCTAATCAGCCAATCACATGGCTAGAAGTCAATGCATATTTAGACATAGTCAAACCAACCTGCTGAAGTTCACATAGAGCCTCAAAATGAGGGAGAAAGAGGATTAAAGTGACTTTGAACGTAGCATGGTTGTTAGACTAAGTATTTTGGAAACTGCTGATCTGAGATTTTCACACACATTTATCTCTAGGGTTTACAGAGAATGGTCCAAAAAAGAGTAAATATTCTGTGAGCGGCAGCTGTCTGGATGAAACTTCCCTTGTTGGTATCAGAGGTCAGAGGAGAATGTGTGGATGGGTTTGAGATGACAGAAAGGCAACAGTAAGTCACATACCCACTGGTTCCAACCAAGATATGCAGAATACAATCTCTGAATTCACAATGCATCAAACCTTAAAGCAGATGGGCTTCAGCAGCAGAAGACCACACAGATTCTCACTCTGCTAAGAACATTAAACTAAAACTACACACATACACACACACATATACACAGGCTCACCAAAATTGGACAACAGAAGATTGGGAAAAGGTTGCCTGGTCTGATGGGTTTCCATTTCAGCAACATTAAGATGTTAGGGTCTTAATTTAGCATAAACAACATGAAAGGATGGATCCATGATGTTTAACAAAATTGCTCATATTTGCACTTTATGATAGGTGAATAAAAAACAACAGGAACAAAAAAAAACCACTAAGGTCAATTAGCAGAGAAAGAGATTTCTGAAAGAGATTTGGTTTCTTATGCAGCAACCACAAGAAACACTCTTAGCCCCAAAGGGTAAAATGAAAATACAAGTGTTGTTTTCCTGGTGTAAACCCAGCTTGTTCTTCTCATAAAATATTCACCAGGACAGTTTGCAAGCTCTCAAGGTTTCATTAGAATCTAAAGAGCTTGACAAAGTTTCAGTGATATTAAGAGAAGATTTTTTTTTAAAAGTTTCCTTTCTCGAGTTGTTAAAATCCTTTCAGGCATTTCTCTTTTTACCATGTGCCCAAATAGCCCAAATGTCCACAGACGTGGGATGGGAATAATTGAATCCGGATGGATTTGTGACGTGCCGGGCTGAGGAAGTGATAATCCAAAGCTCTGCCTAATTGCCAGAGTAAAGATGGCGTCCATTGTGGAGGTGGCGTTGGTGTTTATCAAGGCAGTGTGCCGTGGGATTGGACTGAGCATCAGTGCTTTCCACACTTTTGTTTTGGGAGGTGTTACAGTGGATTTGAGCAAATATTGGCACTCCGGTTATTACATGGTCTGATTGTCTGCTATGCAACTGTCCATAAGCTCCGCATGTTGAGCCTAATCTGAGAAGAGGCTTCAAATAATTAGTTAGTGAAGCACTTACAGCCCAGTCCAGTCAACCTTATCACTAAAAGAAAATCCTTGGTCCATTTCTTCTTCAGCCCAAAGGCTTACAAACTCTCGCAGTTGTTAAAACCTTCAGTAGTTGCATAGCTGATAAAATATTTCATGTCCCAACCACTGGCCCCCAACCTATTTTTTTAGTAATTTATTAAGGAATAAAAAAAAAGAGAAAAGAAAGTACACCAAAAACAAAATTTTAATCAAAGCCTTAAAGTACCAGCAGACTATCGCTTCCATTTTCCCCAAAATTACATTATGTTAGTTAAAAAAAACAGACATATAAAAGCAGAGAAGGAAACTGTTTCTTTTACCTATTATCTCAATGTTAATTAATTCAATTTTACTTAAAACTTACAAACAATAAAAATAAAACTTTTTTTTAATCTCACTTCACTTATTTAAACTGACAAATATGTAAAAATCAAATATTTAGACAGTTATTGCTCCAGTAACTGTTTTAAAGCTGAATAAAGTCCTGGACATTGAAATATTTAGGTGTACATACAGCCATGTCATGCTGTAAAATTTTACATATCAATCTATATGAAAAAAATAAATGGTAAGTACACCTTATAACTCAACAGCTTGCTGAACCTTCTTTAGTTACAACTTCTCAAAGTAATAGATTTCCGTATGATGGTCTGAAATTGGGTTGAACTTGTTGGGACATCCACTCCTGGGAAGATTATCAGCTGAGTTCTGAACATTTTTCTTATTGTAGAATGATAGATCGTAGATTGTTTGGAAATGTCCTTATAACCCTTTACAGATTAGTAGGCAGCAACAATTGCCTCTCTAAGATCATTACTGGTGACCTTCCTCCTTGGGATTGTAATAACACACACCTGAATGCTCCAGACCAGCAAACCACCAAAACGTCTGCTTTTATAGAGGTGTTTGTAATTCCGTTGCACTTGTTGCAATGACAATAAAGTAATATTCTATTCTATTCTATTCTATGCTGGTTTCTAGCAAATTAAGTGCAACTGGCTGCTATTTATCCTCTTATTTGCTATGTAAGCAGCAAGGATTAACTTAAATTTCATACGCTCCATCTGGAATTTAGATATTTATAAATTCTGGTGGCTAGGGTGCCTGCATTCATTGAGAACTGGTAATAATTGGCTAATAACTTCCTGTATAAATATACAAGTTTCATGGTTTCATGTATATATAAGACCTTCAACATTTGGCAAACAGCTAAATTGAGGCTGCTCATTCATTGGTTCTGCTAAGATTCTCAGCTGCGTCCGTAGCCAAGTAGGATTGTTTTAGTTTTTTTTATTATCCACTGTGATTGATTGTCCACCTGTCTGTCAAGATCACACCCCTGGTGTCCAAATTCTCAAGCGTGAACATCACAATGCTGATTTGGGGATGAAAAAAATAAATATAAAAAATTAAAAATACAACAAGGTGAGCAGATGAACCTGGGGAGGTTTAAATGGCAGCTTCAGAAGATATTAGAGAACATTCATCATTTCTGTAATAGAAAATATTCATACACAGGGTTAAATTGGAGAAAAGAGGATAAATGAGCTTGGCACAGACCAAGTTTTAAAAATCCAACAGTTGGTAAGTGACTCTGCGGACAGACTTCACTATCAGAATTATAATTCAAATAGCCTCTATTGTCATTGCGCATGGCACACTGAAATTTCGGTCAGAATAAGAAATAAGGAAGTCAGATTATTAACTGGTAAAATGTTAGAACAGAAAGATGGTCTACTTTCTTTCTCACAACTGTAGCTGATATATTGAAAGTCAAGTTAAAGCCAAACTGAAAAACAATTTTACAAGAACAGTTTGTGCCAGAATATTTGAGATCTTTCATATTATTCAGTGTTTGTGAATCAAACTAAATAAATCAAAACTGATGCCAAGTTATTGCAAAAAGCACTGGATCTATTAATGCACCCAAAGAGCTTACAGGAATCCAAATGTAAGCCAAAGGCACAAATCTTACAATTCCTTGCACCTTGGCAACTGGTGGATATCAGAGACATACGCATACTTCTTACGCACTGGACAGAGTAGAACATTTGCAGCACAAAACTGAAGTCAGTTTGACTTCACAATTCATAAACCTGGGAAGGTAAAGCTTTATGGAAAAGAACCAACATCAGACAGAACTAGAGTTTCTACCTCAAGGCTGTATGCCTCTGCCAATCAATTGAAGTTTACACCCATGTCCATCCAGGCTTATCTATAGTGAAGACTTTGAAGATACTTGCAATATGAATGTGACTAACTAAAAGTTGCAAATACTAAACCATGGATGTTTCACACACATCTTTAACTCAGCAGTTTAATCTCTAGTTTACCTCAGACCTGTAATGTTAACACTTGTTGATGTAAACAGACACCACTGCATATTTATTATCATCTTAACAAACCCCCCCACCCCACCCTTAAAAAAAATAAAATAATAATAATAATAATTTTAAGTTCTTTTAAAATTTCAAGCAATATATTTGTATCACATACAGATCAGTTTGGTTTTGGTCCTGCCATGTCTTCCACTAGTCATAACATTAATTGTTGGATTACATTAGGTTATTGTACAGCTGATGTAACAGGCATTTCTTATTTACCCAAATTTCAGAAAATGGTAATTAGCATAACCCACTCGTCTTTTATATCAGAATCCTCCAATTTTATGATCAAGCTTTTAATCTGAATACTTCTGTCTGTGTAAAAATGCCACCTGACTGGGTGGAAATGGCCCAATATCCTCTGTTCATGAGTAGGATGTAAGATCACATACAGGCCAGACCTTCCTTATCGAACCCTTGTTTGTTTGCTGGGAGAGTCTGGTTGGGGAGGACCCCAAACAAACCATACTCTGATGCACAAAGAAGCAAACTCTGGTCAGCCTCAAAACATAGGTCTCAATTTGCTTCAGGTGAACCAAAAGCAGGAGGTGGAATACAACTGCATTAACCAAGCGATAAGCAAGTTTTCCTGTTTGTCGTTTGTCTTTTCTTCTCCTTCAGTAATCACTGATGCAGTGCTGCCTCGGGTGGGGAGGGAAATAGATTATTTAAAAGCTTTAGTTTGTGTGACTAAGTGCAGTGTGAAAGCAAACTCGGACCGGCTGAATGTTGGAAACCCCAATCGGTTGAATGAACATGAGACTTTCATGAGAACAAGACAGTCAGAAAATGTAATACTTCAAGCCTCAGCTGTCCATTTGCATAAACACTGCAAACAAAAGAACTAAAGTTTGACTTAAAAGTCAAAAATTAAATTGTGCTTTACTTAAATTCCTCTTAACACAGTTACCTTAAGGAAACAGTAGGGTGTACACTGTAAGTCACATTCTCTTAGCGTATAAAGATGCAATAGTATATTAGATAACAGAAAAAAAAATACAAAAAAAAACATGCTTTTAACATTGTTTTGGTAATCATAAATAATAAACGCACCTTTTCTTTACTCTCTAGAACTTGCCGGGTTGGAGCTCAGACACCATGCTGATAAGTGTCAGCACACATAAATAACTCTGCTGTTAAGGGAGGCAAAGAAAACCTCTGTCATTGATTATTGCATTTCTTTCCAGCTTTAGTAGCTAACATGGATTTAGACGCTAATTTGCTCTGTATATGTGAGTAGCGTTTTATGGGTCCATGCACTCGCAGCAGTGCTCCTATGGGTTTGAGTATTATGTATAATAGGGCACATGTCAATACAGGTTTCCAACCAGTCTGTATTCCAGCTGAGTAAAGCTAAGACTGACCAAAAGCATGCCTGAGGACACTAAAACAACATTTTGAAGATACATTTTCAGAATAAGGAAATCTTTCGGTTGTCTTGCTCACAGAAGTTTTATCTTTTATCATCAAAGACGTCAAAAGAAAGATGTAAATGGGAGGAAAGAGAGTGAATGGAAACTGACTTTTTCCAGTTGAGTAAAAATGAACAACCTTGTAATTACACTTTAATGCAAAATGATATCTAGGAAAAGAAGTCAAGAAGCAAATACTGAAAGAGGTTTTATAGAAAAAAAAAGCATCTTAAAAGGCGTTGTTACAGAATATTGGTGCTGATGTTCATAACAGTGATTGCTCATGAAAATTATATCTATTTGCTCAAAGGATTCAGTTACAAAGGAGGAAGTAAAAGGTTATAAAAAGAAACCATCATCTTAAAATTGCACTAAATGAAAGCTAGCAATATTCTATTTATGATTCTAAGTAGCAGAGCGAGGAGTTTATCTGCTTAAATGAGTAAATGTGCCATGTAAAGTCAACCTATAATGGCACTAATGAGTAAATACACACATTTGTAAAAGCATAATAAAGAAAACTATCATAAATAGCAGCTGTGCTGGAAGGTGCCACATTTGGAATAAGCTACAGCAAAGATACTGAGCATATCAACTGAAAACCACTAAGAGGACGTTTACGAGGCTGTTCAGCATAACAACTTCGCAAGGTAACTAATAAAATAAACCCAGCTTCCTGGCCCATAAAACGAGTACAGCTTTAAAAACTTCAAACCAATTTTATCACTTTTTGTTTTGGAGTCAAGAGTTTTTAAATAATTCTAAGTACAAATGAATATTTCATTAAAATTTGTTTTTATTTGTTTGGTAGTCATAAGCATATTTAGTGGTGGTAATTTTACATGGTGAACAACTATGTAACTACCATACCATCATCTATACACTTTTTGCCAACCAAACACTTTATTCAACAGGAAGTTTTGCTGATTTTGAAAAACATGATGTAAAAGCAGAGCCACTCTCATATGGACTGATTTAGAAAAAAATAAAATAAAATAATAAAAAAAAAAACATCTGTGTGGTTGAAGCAGTGTAATTCTACCCATATGCTCTAACATGAAAAATAACAACCAAAGTAGCTAGACTACAAAAAAATGTGTTGTGAAACACTTTGTAGCATAGATGATAGACAGCATCTGTTCTCTGTCAGCATTTTTTTCCACAGATTGGCACATTTTGTACCATCTGTCACATGTGAGCTTCAAAACACAGAGATTTACCAGCAAGATAAGCTGCAGTCTCCCTTTGTGACCAGTGGGCTGGTTCGGCCCATCCTCACTGCCTGTCTGAATAATAAATTAGCATACCTGTGCTAGATTGAAGCCATACAAATGGTGTGATAAATTTTAGTTAATGATGATTGTAAGACATTTCTACCCCAGTGATGAGAGCAAGTTAGTGCACCTTCTGTATCTTTTCAACCCGTTATTCTCACCATCTTCATATCTTTTCTTACTTTAAAACTACTTCACAAAGTGCAGTTGTTGCTATGAGAAAATCTCTCAAATTTCTGTCTGAATTCAGAACAAAAGTTAGTTGTATTTAGCTGCAAATTAACATAAAATTTGGAGTTAAAAAAAAAACACAAAAACTTCCAGCACACACTGCCACACACCCTAAAAAAACTCCACAAATGTAATCATTGATTGATGGTGGATGTCTTATACTGGAAACACACACTAGGTGCATGTGGCAGTAAAGGAATCACTACCTGATCCTTTGTACATAATACACATCCCAGAATGACTAAATTAAACTGTTATTTGGAACCTGTTTTACACTGAGCTCTTAAAGCTGTGGCCTTCGTGCAGGCCACTGTGGGAATGGTTTTAATTAAACCAGAAATTGGGTTTGATTTTATCACAGTCATGAAAGGAGGGATCATCACTGCATCGTAAGAAATGAAAAACCACATCATCACAAAATAGTAATTAAATTGTCACTGTGCTCATAACACAAATACAAGTAGATGAATTCATGTTTGCATGTGTCTGCAACATACTGTTACTGCAGTAACATGAGCAGAATATAGTAGAACAAATGAGTCACTGCTCAGATGATTATATAACATTAATATATTTTACCATGTTAATGTGATTAGGATGAATATAAAAAGCTGTAGCTGTTCATCTCCAAGTCTTGCTCATAAACCACCGATAACATTATGTTAGTTTGCTAAGAAGACACGGTGTAGACATGACTCATATGTGACCACCGACCTGGAAGTTAATGATTCTTCAGAGACTAAGTGAATCTAAAGCCCATGTGATTAAGACAAATAAATGTCTTGAAACTATCTAATATAGAAAAAAAAAACATTTTAATGCTAACAAAGCAGATTGAAACAAAATAGTAAAATAAATTTCCACTCATGAAGGAGTTATCTTTTAAATGCCCAGAGTCAATATTTTTTTTCCCCACATCTCCCAAAAGAATAGAAAGTCAGCACCACAGTTATTCTATCAGTGTCAACAGGTGATTGGAGGAAAGATGTCATTTACCCGGAGGCACCAAATTACGTACCAGATGAGAAGTCGCTGGCATCCGAACACCATCATCCAGACAAATACAGGCAGCTTGTCACAGCCATTAACCATCGATGGGAAAAATAGCATAGACTTTAAGTTGAAGACATTCATCTTCATGGATCTGGCTGGCCCTTTGAGATAGTACTGCTACACATTAGCTGTGCAGACATGGATGAATTTACCTGTATGGCTGAGTGTTTGCAATGGTTCTGCCTCTGGTAAGAAAACATCTACATACCATGACTCATTTAACTTATGTTCTGCAGGCAGGTGCCTTTGCTGTTTCCAGAGAAGTACACAAGGACACAAAACACAATCCTAGGTTTTAATTAGCTGTGTGTAGCGCATGCTCATCTGCTACATGCTGCACTGGGAGAGCAGGGACTGCTGCCTTCTTGCTCATTATGCACTAATGAGTTGTCTATTAATGAAAATGGAAAGCATTTATTTTGTGAGCACAAAGGGTTCAGCTGGATTAATTACTGCACTACAGCAACAAAATGAAAACAGAAAGTGCAGCATCACTCTTGTGTGGCACATTACCCATTAACCAACTGTTATCAAGCCTGGCGGATGTTGCTGCACGACACACAGTAGGAGCAGCAACTGTTCACGCAGGCCATTAAAAGTTCACGTGAGCGCGTCTTTTGACACATTCTATATACTTTCTTTGATTCTTGAGGAAGTTTATCCCTGATCAACCCATTTTATGTCAGCACATAAAACATTTTGTCGGGTTAACTTCAGTATTCACCAATAAGTCTCACTTTTGACCAACCTGTTTCTGTGTCTTAAAAGCTATTATTCCCAGCTTTTCTATCACTGTGTCCAAGCATTGGTGTCTGCCAACAAGAGTATCAGAAGAGATGATATAGCTAGTATTTAGATTTTATTTTATTTTCAATACTTTTAACACAAACTGCTTTTTCAGTAGAGTGGAAATAAAGAACCATGAAAACAGCAGATTATGTGCTCACCAGGCAGGCAAACAAGGAGCAACAGGGAAAAGATGAACAGAATTATGTCTCTTTTTGATTACAGAACTAAAAGTTACACTCTGCCTCTGATAATATCATTATTTTGTGCTGTATTTCCTTTCAAATGCTGATCAGAGTCATTCCAATAGCCTACAAATAGCTTGGTATCCCATTGGGCTGTCCTTGGAGAGGTCAGGAGCATGGGGAGTGTGTGAGTTCTGGCAGCCTCAGCAGACGGTTTTTGATCAGATATTAGAAACTGGGCAGCAAGGTCGTCTGGCCATGAGCATTCTGCCCCACCCAGGGGATGTCTGAACTTTCAGCTCCATCACTGGTCCCAGTGCCAAGTGAATTACTCTGTGTCCCAACTACACTGTGGGGATGCTGGTGCAGTAACAGACTGCTGTTCTTAAGCCTGGTGACAATCTGGGAAAAGCAAACATGCTGTCTGTCGTAGAATTTTCTTTCCCACAAGGAATTAGTCTCACCCATTCTGGCTGTGCATGATTTGATTACAAATGCTTATGTTATTCCTACCTCTGTATGATAATCACGCTGAAAACCAAAATCCTTCTGAGTTGCATTTGAAGAGAAACAACTCTTTCATTTCATCACTGACTTCTTCTATTGAAGCAATGACTGGTAGAAAGACTTATCAATAAATAACTGGAATGTAATTTGAAACATCAGCTGTGTTGTATGAAATGATGGGATCCATGAAAGCAAGAGGATAAAATCTTTGTTAGAAAATTTTAACATTAATCTGGAGAGTGGAAGTGCTTCAATAGCTGATGTCAAAATCTGTATGATAAAATAAATCCCACTTAGATAAACGGTGTTCCTGCCTTCCATTTTCTATGACTTGCCTCAAGTGTCTCACCCTCTACTTCTATCCACAATGCCACAAAGAAATCAGGTTGAATAAACACGACAATCTGAGCTTTATTTATCCTTTCCCCTGTGACAGTGGCAGCCTAAAATGGCAGAGCTTCGGATATGACCTTCAGCTGAAGTGGTTCTCCATCAGTCATCACTGCCACCCCCAGATCAGACAGTGGCTGAGAGTAGTGGCACCTTCAGTCCTCCTCATGCACTCTTCCTTTTTACCTCTTATACAGTTGTCCACAAGAGATTTCTCCCGCTTTCTTTTTGTCCCTCATTTTTATTTTCTCCCCCTCGTTTTCCTGCCTACCTTTGTTTGGACCGTGTTGTCCTAATGCTTCTGTCTCTATCAGCCGTTCTCATCATTCTCCCTTTTTGCATTAATACTTGGCAGGTACCAGGTTGGCATAGGCTGTGGATTCTTGTGAGCAATAATGCGTGCAATAAATAGATCCATGCTTTGGATAAAAAACACATTTTAAAGTAAGAAAAAGGAGACGCACAGAGCAGAAAGTACATAATTACAAGAATGAAAGGAAGCATATCATTTGCATTGTCACTGGGGTGCTTGCTCACTCATTTAGTCAGGTTAACTAGACTAATGTCTGATTATGTTAGACAAGATACTAGCTCACTGTTTTGCATAAATGTAAACATTGGACACAGCAAGTTATTATCTCAATGAGCAGTTAAAGGATAGCTGGTAGAATGACAGTTTTCATAAAATCTATGGCATGAAGTTTAGATAAACGTCTTGGTTACGAAGTTAAAAGCACTGATCTACAATAATTGGTGTCAGTCTAAATGGAATAGACTACATAATAATGCAGTGTTTAGATGCATAATTTAAGTCTTTCAGAGTAGCAGTTTTATTAGTAATTAAAGAAAAAAAAAGATGAACATTCAATTGAACACCTTTTTACTCTAAATAAAAGAATTATTTTACCATTTGTCCTCACAGTTTTACCTTCCTTGAATTTATTACGGTTTGTTTGTCTGCTTTGTTTCAATGATTCCTATATATTTGCATAAGATTTTACCAGAAGTCTGGTATCACCCAAATCTGAAGTGTGTAACAACTGACCGCTGATTTTAATACATATTTATTAATCAGTCTTGGCAAAACAGCAAACCTAACCTTTTTTAATTTTTTTAAACTAAGTAAATAAGAGACATATAGATACAGTATGTACTGTGAATTGTTTAGATATAATTTTCTTATATCCTAAAAATGTAAGAACAGATGACAGATGTCTTCTCAGTGTCAAGTTCAAGATGAGACACAAACTGGTGTGGAAGTAAATGCTCAGTGGTACAAGAAGAGAGGCTGAAATGAAGTTCCAAGGCCAACAACACAAGTGGCTCCTTGAGTGTCTGCTTCAGGACCAGGGACAGTTCCAAAAGCCTAGACAGGTGATGTAATATCCCCTTATCCTGTTCAATGCACATTTAAGAAAATATAAATGTTCTTTTTGTAGCAGTAATATTGCAAACTTTATTATAAAGATTGTGATATTCTTTTAAAATTAAGCATATGTTTTAATATTATTAGTGTCATCCACATTGAAGCAGTAGATTAATTTACAAATCTCTTCCACAAAGCTGAGATGAGTAAAATGCAAAATAAATCTACAGTTATAAAAAAAACAAAAAAAACCTAGAACACATGTATACATGCAAATGAGTCTAGTACAAATATAAATGAAGTATGGATGAAACAAATTAAACCTGAGTGGAATATAATATCAGATTAAATCTAATTTATTTATAAAGCACTTTAAAGCATGAGACACAATAAAAAAGGTCTGCATCATTAAATAAATAAGGATCAATTAAAAGCATACACAAAATTTGAAACGTAAATATTAATTAATTAAAACACTAAGAATACGAGAAAAATTAAATAAAGTTAAAAGCCAAAAAGAGTAAATATGTCTTCAGAAATTATTTAGAACTGTCTATAATGTAAAGCACTTAATTAACTAGGGAAGATTGTTCCAAAGTTTTGTAAAGGCACCATCTCCTTCATACAAAAGAATTTTTAAAATCAATTTGCCAATTTGAAAGATGCTACATTAGGGATTATTATTATTACTTTTATTGGTACCAACTACAAGTCTGGCCGCTGAGTTTTGAACCAGTTGCAATTTATCAAGTAGCTGTCTTCTGGTGACTGGCAGAAAGGAAAGACTTTAGCTTTGCGATATTTCTATGGTGAAAAAAGCAGATTTTTGTTACCACAGAATTTTCCTGCTTATCAAGTTTAAACATTGGTACTGTAACAAAATAAATAATAAACAACCCAATAATATGTCTTTATTCATACTTAATTATAAATTAACCAAAAACATCTCCCTATACAGAAACATAATTTAGCTTTGTGACAAGCCCCACAAGGTTCAGTATATAGCCCCTATCACAGGCCATATATATATAGCTGCAACAATGAGACCCTCTCTGAGATGCCTTTGCTTATACACAAATTAACCAAACAAGGTGGGTTTATCCTGTGTCAGTGTGTCCTTTCACAAATAATTTCAGCTATTCAGAATGACATAAAGCATGATTCAGAGTTGATTATTTACTTGATTGTTTCTTTTAAAGGCACAGTGTGCTAGTCACAGACATCGTACAGCATCACAACTTTATAATCTTTTGCTGCGATCCCAGCGTGAAAACTTGCATGAGGCAGCTCCATTCTGGCTCTGTTACCACCTCACATGCTGGCTCAGAGGAAGTCAAGGCACATCAATTCTGGCTTGAACTGGTTCATGTGAGGGGCTTATGGCCCCGTTATAGACAAAGTAAACCAATGATTGCAGTTAGTTCAATGTCCATTTAAACAGTTTTAGTGCTACGTTTTTTGCTAATTTGCTAACGATTTGATAATTTCAGAATATCCATAAACCATAAAGTTGGTTTTAGGAAGCAACAATTTATGATCACTTAGATTTTACAGTATGATCTTAATCATACTGTAAATTCCAAGATCACATTTATTTTGGTCAACAGTATGGGCCTACTTCATAATACTTCATCTTAATGTCATACATTGCCTTTTTTTCCATCTGTTTTGTATTTATTTATTTTTTAACCATAAACATTTTCAATTTAAATTTAAATTATTATTTTTTATTTTACCATAAAATATCAATAAAGACTTTTGGAAAGAAAGATGCCCATAGGTTTAATATATGGTACTAAATAAAATTTAGAATTCAGTGCAGTGACAATTATTGAATGAATTCAAAAACTTCCAAAACCCCTGATACACTCATCACTGCATCTAAAAATAAAAGATAAAACTTTACCACATTAAAGAAGATACATTTTATGCAAGATTAAGACTATGACAATGTTAGAAAAAACTGTCCTGTGGCCTGATTAATTCAAATTTTAATTTAACTTTGGAAAAAAGGGATGGTGCAGACGCCACATTCAACAGGGGAGGGACCATCCGTCATGTCACCATCATTGGCACCAGTGATGGCTCGTGGATGCATTAGTGCACATGGATTTGATAAGACACTATTTATGTGGAATGATAGATACAAAAGTTATGGAGAAACATATGCTGTCAAGCATAAGACATCTTTTTCACGGTGAGTTATGTTTCTTTAACAAGACAATGCCACATTGCATTAAGCTCATCTTACAACAGCATAGCTTTGTAGTAAATGAGCCGTAAGATCAAACCTGTCATCTACTCAAGAAACTTGGCTCATGATCTAACAAAACAAAATCAATGAAGGAGGCTCTGAACTGTTGAGCAGCTATATACCAAGCACGACTAGAAATATTTTAGTTTTAAAACTTTAGCATTTACTAACAGTTCCCAAACACTTAAAAGGTGTGTGATGCAACACGTTTTGCCAGATGCTAACCTAACATGAAATGTGCTGGTGGTACCTAATTCAGTAGAAGGAAATAAACATGGCTCTGCTGGATGAGAAGATACAAACATATCACACCCTCTGCTGTCTAATTATTTTCTTAAGATAAACAAGCTTGTGTTTTTCTGTATGGTTCTGGTTAACACAATTACATTTATTACACATTCAAGGCGATGTGACCATGCTTTAAGAAGCGTCTACAACAACATTGCTTTTCATCATTCTATCATGTCTGCTTGTAGGTCTTCTTTTAATCTTGGCTTGTCTCTTTAAGGTTGTGAGACAAAAGAATAGAAACAAGGATGAAGTAGCTGAAGCTGCGCAATCTTCCACATATCAAACTGTGCACCCCAAGTGGAGATGGGGCATTTATCTGTCACGTCACATATGCCTGCTTTTTTTCACTCAGAGCTCCCTAAGAGGCCTCCTCTTTCCTTATTTCCTCAAGAGACTTAAGTATTCTCCATGATGGTGGAGGGGAGAGATTTCTGGGTCACCAGAGGAGTGAGGGTGCGAGGAGGCATAAGTTAGCCTAATGACAAGCACCCCATGATGCAGAAAAGTAAAATCTGCCTTTAAGCCTGGACACACCTGAGGCCTTTCATCTTATCAGTGAAAGCAGCCCGTGCATGAAAAAAAAAGGTTGGTCAGTTGGAAAGGGAATGTCAAGCAGGGAAGTAAGCTCATCAAAAACAGATCAAACAAATCAAAGGCATTCTTAGATTAAAAAACATTTTATAATATTTGGAAAAATCATGACTCTCCTGATTTATTTACTCATTTGTCTTAGTCGAGAAATTAGATGCTTCTCACACAAAAGCAGTTTGCAAGGGTGAAGAGGAAAACACCATCCTTCCACACTTGTTGATGATTATCTGCACACTCTGCTGTCCTCTGCAGGGAGAACTGTCGTCTTCACATGGTAACAAAGAATGAGAGAGAGGCCTTAGACTGAGTCTGTGGGATGGCTAATAGCGATAAAACACTTTAAGGACAACAGAAAGACAGAAAGTAAAGGAAACAATGACATATTTTCCCAGTGGGGTGAAAAGTAAGATAAATACAGAGTTAGAGATGAAGGAAGCCAAGTAGAATAGAGGAGAAATGTAGTGATGCAGGACCAGCTAAATGATCAGCGCACTCTGTCACACTGTCACACATAACAGGCACTACTGTCAATCATGCATGCAGTGTATGTACGCAGAAGGCCAAAAGGAGCAAAAAAACTCAAAAACACATGCTCAGACACATTTGAATACATGGGTGTTTATAAAGCATCCTCCTAAACTGCATGCAGATCATCTAATTCAGATATAAATTACTATGATTAACAGATAAATAGTTTTCAAGGTTGTTTTTTTCTTTTCTTTTCATGTGCATTTATAGTGTAGCAATATATGAAAGAAAACATCTATTTTCTGAGCTTTGGTGATCACTGTGTAAAAGGGTGACATGAAGACATACAGTGCGCTTACTGTGCAACAAGCAGAAGTGAGACAAGAGCTTTCCTTTCATCAATAGCTGTAGGAAACAGAGAAAGGAGGCGAGCGGAGAAGAGAGGTGAGAACATGATCTGCTTCTTTCTGAACACTCTTGGATTTGTCTAGGAGGAATCACAGAAGAAAGGTAGGCCTTACTTTTAGCTTGCTCACAACTCCTTTTATATGGTTTATTGCATTGAACTCTAGTCTAGCACTTGATGTTTGGAGTCAGTACTTGCACATAGGTGGATGTCTGTGGATAGAAACTCCAGCTCAAACAGGCACTAAACAAGTGAAAGAACTGAGTATAGGTGTAAAAGTATGAGAGTCTGATTCTTATCCTCATACTTATTTACATAAGTTTCCTTTTCTTCACATTACATGAGAAGAGATGAAGAAAACAATAGAACCAACTAGTTAAGATTATTAACTTTTTCAAAACTAGATTAAGTAAATAAAAAACAGTTAAAAAGATTAGTTTTTAAATGTTTTCTGTCTACAGTATACATTAAAAAAAGGCATTATATCTGGCTGTAAGCCAGGATGGGATCAGCCAGTAGCAGCTTTGTGCAATTCATTTTCAGGCTGATCGAGCAGAAGACAACATTTGGTCTGACTGTAGTTGGGAGCTGGGCTGCTGCATCGCAAGGAAGAGCCTTTTGTGAGGGCTTTCAGATGTGGGAAGGACCTGCAGCACCTCCAGGGGCTTATTGAGAATAGTAAAGCTGGATTTAATCTTATATACAGTATATACATCTGCGATGAGGTCGGTTACAACGTCACCTCTGTATTTTTCGCATAGATTTGCGGTGGCTTGAGGTGCACCTCTTCTAGACCCGAAGTGCAAGCCTGCTTGCAGCGCAGTTACGCAGAAGTACTCTCTTGTGATTGGTTGGCTTTAGATTACATGTTTCTGGATTTCTTTTTGCTAAATTTTTGCGGTAACCACAGTAGAGAAACTGCAAAATCTCACCGTAATCAAGTGAGAGAACAAATTTCACTAGCGTCAGCGTCGCCAGCCCTACTGTACGCAAACGCTGTGAGTATAAATCCAGATTAAATGATACGTGTGTTCCCGGTAGTTTAAAAAATTACTGAAAAAAAAACGAAAAAAATACTAGATCTGTCACTAGTGGCTTTTTTTAATGAGTTTTTAGTATGGGCTAACATTTATTAATTACAGCAACAAGTTGCTAATTTGGCAACACTGAAAACAATGGGTCCGCTAGGGAGAAATTGTAAGGGCAGTGCCTGTTGAAAACGGGTAGAGGCGGCTGGTCCTTTCCGTGAACCACGCCAAAGTGGTATTTAAGTATTGCATGCTAATAAATATCTAAACTAAATCCAAAATTTTTGAAATGACTATATCTGAGAATCACTAGTGGGAACCCAAATTTATCCTGGACCACATTGATGGATCAGAACAACTGATATCCACTGCATGAACTGAATCTCATTATTTTTCATCCATCCATCCATCCATTATCTGCCGCTTATCCGGAGTCGGGTCGCGGGGGCAGCTGCCTAAGCAGGGAAACCC
>JBAMHW010000015.1:9143539-9156513 GCA_037177495.1 Rhadinocentrus ornatus | reverse complement strand
TCATTCCAAATATTTTTACACATTTTCCAGTATGTTATGTTTCAGAGGGGCCGGGGTTATTTAACATGATATGCTATAAATTTGAATTATGTGCTTTACTATTGTGTTATGTTTACATTAAGACAATGTTGTCTGGAATATTATGTTCTGCTTGGATGTTAAAGATTGTACCATGAGTTAAAAGGACAATACAGGGAGAGAAACCCACAACCTCTAATTTATATGTAGCATTAGGGGTAGAATGATAATAGTTATGCCACTTGATCAGCTTTGTTTGTGGCAGTTTTACACGACTAGCCTATAACAAAAAATATACCAAGAAGTGATGGATCGAGTGATCATTTAAGTTATTAAAGTGAATTCTGAGCATTGAAAAATTTCTTCATGTCTTGCACAAAACTAATGCCAAGATGCACCTTAAAATTATTATCATTAAAAGATGTATTTCTAAAATCCATGTAAATCCTAAATTTCTTTTGGATTAATCAAATATTTAATTTGGAACAACTTGAGTTTTTTAAATGGGCTTTCTATGAAAATGAGTCAGTGCAATTCAGTCAGATTCAGATGAATTCAGTCTTTATGTAAAAGAACTAAACGATTGGAGTAAATCTGGTTTAAGAAAGTTCAAACAACTAGGGGGGTATAAAGAAAATAAGTTTAGTAAAATAAAGATTATTAATCAAGACTAATGGCTGCATGAGCTGATACAACTTAAGTGTTAAGTGTCAGCATTTTAAAAAAACTAAAATGTTTCTGGGGAAAAGGTTTCCACGAAAGTTCCTAGTAAACTCAGCTAATCTGGGAATACAGTGAAGGAAGAAAGAATGATTTATTCTGAGAAAAAACAACAGACAATGACAAAATTGTAGGGTAATAATGTTAGTGAGGCAAAGCTACAACAGCCACCATTTGTTTTCCACCACTGAAGTATTTATTTTACCCGGGTGCCATTGTGAAAGCTAAAACCCCTCGCCCAAAAACCTGAACACAGCAGTATAGCACATTCTTTGATGAACACCAACAACTAAACACCACTCAAGCCCTGAGCTGCAATAAAACATTTTAAATGTGCTGGCCCGAAGACCAAAAACAAGAAAAGAAGAAGAACAGAAATCAGAGACAAACTTTACTGCATTGGGAATTACATGCAGCTCATGAATTACTGTTTACAGAACATATGAAGACAGACGGTCTGGCATGTTTGCTCATACACCTCCTCAAAAGTTTAGAAGCTGAGAGACTGCATTTGTTTAAATGTTCGTGAAGGAGGATGAGGTCATGGCTAAATGAATGATAGGCATCACTGTCACACAGCATACTGCCAGCAGATCTCCTTGGAGATAAGAGCCAGCTGTCTATCCCCAACACAATATTATCAAGGTCAGTACTCTGCATATCGTGGAGATGCTACCAGTTCCCGAAGTTTATTCCGAATAGTGTTGTTTAAGGCTTATAAAGGAGAAAAAGATAAGAAAAGAATGATTGTTGATTCATTTATTAATTTCAATAGAGGTATATCTCCTATTCAATGTTATTTCCATAATAATTGTATAGATAAATATTAATTAATTTCATAAAGTAATTAGCTTTGTAAAGGACTATCTCTACTTGTTAGCATCTATAGTAAAACAATATAAGGTGACACCAGGACATCATAAGGAACATTTTTTTGTTGTTCTTGTATGATAACAGAAGGGGGTTGGCTGCCTCTGATATCCCAGCGCAGCACTAAGACAGCAGACGGGAGGGTAATGAGGAGGCAAATATGATTAAAACCATCTCCTCAGGCTACCTTGGACCAGCCATTAAACCAGTGGACACTCTTCATGCCTAATCCATCAGACTGCTTAGTTCCCACTGAGAGCAAAGAGAAAGACAACAACAAATTCAACCTCACACCTCCAATTTCTCCTCCTTCAAAGATAGCTGGCACTCCAGGAAGTTCGCACATTATTAAGGATCTGTCATAAAAGCCTCTGGATATGAGGGTATGGTCATTCAGGGTTGATTGTGTCTACAAGACAGATAATGAACAAAGTAGGTGTCATGAAGGTGTCACATCAAGGTCTTTATAAGTACACAACTGTACTTGGATGTGGACTCAGTGATATATCATTAAGATTCTAACTGTAAACCCTAAGTAGGATAAGTAAAATGGAAATTTACAAAGAGACAACAGATTAAAAGATCATCTTATCAGCTTCTACATAGACTGGATGTTCTGATCTAGACTAAATCTCTTGCCATCTCAATCCTATGTTTTTATTGTCTTAACTACCAAATCTAGACTGAGCTGATACCAAAGAGACATGAGTATTGTGCTGTCTTACACTTTTTTGGGCTATTCTAAATGACGCTGATGTAGACATTGCTAATCTCATCTATTCCTTTGCACGGTTAGTTTGAATGCATCCTCTTCTGTGCATCAGCAACTCCTGTGGAGAGGCACTGGAACACCCCCATATAATCCCCCAAAGACACAAGAATTGTGGATTACAGCTGGAGAGAGTCCACAGGAAGCTCACTGTTGAGCTGAACATGCTGGATTGTTTTGCAAAGCCATAGGATAATTATCAGCAGGAGGCATAGCCCGTGGAGAAATAAGGCATCTTCTGCCCAGGGCTTTTTAAATGAGCCCTGCAGACCAGCTAAAATATGCTGATGCCTCTTTAAATTGAGGAAATGCGAGGCACTTCCATTAAATGAATAAGGATTTGAGATTTGCACAATGTGAATGTAACTGTAGCAAGAATAAATGAAGGAGCAACAACTGGCAACTACCAACTGAAAAACATAAAGTGGAAATGCACAACTGTATATGATAAAGAATTAAAGAGATGCGTTTTCTCACAGTATAAATTAGAGTGGCATTAGGAGTTTCTATGTAGAAATGCTCATGATAAAAAAATAAAAGTTGTTTAGGCTACCTAAATCACATCAGTATTTACAAAAACAAAATAAACTACCACAGTGTTATATCATAAATAAGGAAATTAGGATAATGATGATATGAAAAAGTACAACAGTACAGTACCTGTAGATAGATGTACCAACACACAAACATCAACAACATCTAGTTGGAAGCGGATGGAGAGATGATGGACTGATTACTAAGTTTGAATTAATACATTATGAACACGGCATGACAAAAATTTAAATATCAGGGTCCACACACAATAGCAAACAATTGTGCAATGTGCTGTATTCTGACCTCACAAACTGGACTGTTGAACGAAAGATTATGCAATCATAAAAGAGAGGACATTTACAACCATCGTCATCTTCAAAGAATCAAAAGTAAATGTGCCAGCAGAGTTGTGCACACTGCTCTGTACTGCATACTGCTCGTTTCACTCGTATGTCTTGGCAGTGCTTTTAAAATGTGAGTTTGTGTCTCCTTTTTTAACTTTTTTTTTGTTCTTTTCTAATGTAGTGCATGGCAGCAAATGTGAAAGATCTTACAATTTGGCTCGGGAAAGGTCCCCTCATCTTTGATCCAACTTTCAGCACGTTTGCTTTACCAATGGGTCACAGTTGGAGAAGTAAGTGATGATTCTTTGAATCAACCAAAGGTCAAAAACCTAAAATGATAAACTCATTTATCTGTACAAGTAAATAATTGAAAACACAGAATTTACATTAAAATGATCTTAAATCAAAGTCTATAAAAATGCAGTTTTGAATTTTAACATATTTGCCCATCACAACTGAGCAAAGCTGTCAAACTGGAAGTTAGATTAGCAACTATTTCATTGTTTTGACATCAACCCTCTTAACTTGACACAGTTTCCTGAGGTTGGCATTGCACACCAACCCCCACACTAACTGTACCTGCATTACCATCTGGCACCCTCAGTACTGTTTGCAGTTAAATCTTAATGAGTGCTTCATAAGTACATTTCTTTGTAGATAATAAAACACATTCATTGTGGAAGTGGTAAGGTGAAGGAAACTCTGTTGTTTTGTTTGTTTCAATTACTGTTAGACATGTATGTGTCAGCATCCACATATTTTTCCTCCTCAAATACACCAACTTATTCTTTTTTTTTTCAAGCTTAAAGCCACAGACACTCTGCTCACTCTTAACTTATTTGAGTCATAATTTTAAAAAAAGACTCAAGAGAAAATGTTGCCTATAAGTAACATCTTTACAAACACAAAGAAAAAAAGAAAAAAACGAAACAAAAATATGGTTATTTTGCAAGAGCATCTCAAGTAAACTGATTGTGATCACAGATCCAAAAAAAACCCAAAATACCACATTTGTTTGTCACTTATCTTCAATATGACATCAGGAAAAAAGAGTACAGAGATCCTAAACCATTATTTTTTCATTTGCAGCATTCATCAAGTCATTAGTGATGAGAGCTAAAGTAAAGCTCCAGATCTCTGCATTTCAGGAGAAAACAACCATCAGTGATAGTCTTTAACGATCTGCCATTGCATGTAAACAAATTGAACGGTACATGTCAATACCCATTTACTTGATGCAGAAAAGAAACTGTCACAAAGTCATTGTGAAAGCTTTAACTTTTGGGATTATGATCGTAAAGGAAGCTTCAAAACACTTCACAACTTTTGATGCCAAAACTACAAGTCATACAAATTCCAAAAGAAATTAAACCTGACATAAAAACTTTTCCATCTTGTATTCATTATAAATATAGATATCTAAATTGGTATTCTTCTCTTGAACTCATCAATAAAGTAAAATTTGAAATCATTTCTATATAAATATGTAAGTACATACAATAAACATTTTAATCAATATTCAGGTAGAGTACTAAAAAGAATATATATTATCTTGTTTTTTATAACTTTTTCTTTCTTCATGGCAATATATGTTGGTGTCTATAATGACTACAAATTCACAAACTTAGAGATAAATATGCTTTTCAGATCAAAAATATGCATTCTTCATCTTTATCTCTGCCCAACCGTACGGCCATTTAAAGCGTAAGAGATGACCAGTATGATTTTTAAATCAATACAAAATCTAACAGGAGGCCAATAAAGTGGGGAAACTGCCCATAATGTGCCTGTTCTTTTTCTCCCTATAATGAGTCTAGCTGCAGTGCTTTAATTCAAACATCATGGTGCATTTGCTTTACCTTGGATGGAAAAATGGAAACTCTTTAAGTCTTGCTTTGCCTTTGTTATTAACAACAAATTGTCATCAGCACTTATATAGTTCAATTAACTCAAGGACAAAAATAGCTAATAATGCTATACCAGTACGTCATTTAATGTTTCACCTCTTGACCAGGAACTGAAACTTCTAATTTAAACGCAGGACAATACTAGAACCCGCCCAGTACAAAGAAAAGAAGAAAAAAGAAAAAAAAATTAAACTTGGTAAATATTGGTCCATGCAAGCAACTGTTAACTAACTTAGGCCTAAAGCCTAAAAAAATACACAGTAATGGAGTTTCAGTGAAACCCAGGGTTTATTGAGCTGGTTTGTGTAGCTGATTGCTCATAGCTCTTAAATGTTCTCAAACAGAATGGGTCATATAGATTATTTATTCATGCCATTAAATGTGACTAATAATGGAGTAATGTAAAGTACCACTCCTACAAGCACCATGAACGAAAAACATCTCAAATTGTTAATATTTCTGTTGAAGCTGGCACAGTTTTACACACTGCTTTCCACCCTGGAACTCGGTGTGATGGGAGAGACCAACATTCTGTCAATAAAAGACAACATCATACTAAAACAAATTTTCTACTTCCCAGTTGGGTTTGGACAAACTGTACTTTGGCATGGTTAAAAAAACTCATGTTTTTAGATAAGATACATACTTTTAAAGCCACTTGGATGTCATTTTGCAGGTTGCAGCATGTTATAATGACACATCCTTGGTTGGTTTAGGAATAGCATCACTGGGTATAGAAATCCAAACCACTTGGGAAATTGCTCTCAAAACCACTAGAGGTTGAATATTCTTTGAGCATGATTATAAGTTCAATCTAACTGCATAAACAAATGGACATGTTTTAAGAAGGAAAATCATTGCTATTGCTGCTTGCTTCGAAGCATGTCAGATATTTCATGAAAATCTTAGGAAACATTTTTTGTTCAGTGTTCAGTGTCAGTTTACTTCTACAACTTCAATAATTGATTATCCCACTGGCACATTATGTTTTCTGGTTATTATGCAAAAAAATGTATCAAGCAGTGATAGTGTGATCGGATTTTGGATTTTATGTGTTTTGTTCTGTCCACAAATGAGAGTTGCAAGATTTAGGAAGCTGGAAGGAGTTTGCTTTTTACAGCAAGGACTGGAACCAGGGCAGTATGTTTGATCTGGTTCTGATATCCTCCTTCATGAGAGTGTTCTATAAAATTCTGTTTTTCTGCCTAACGACGACAAACAAATATGTCACCTTCGTCAGTGAGACTCTTGTACCAAAACTGGCCAGTACGGTCATCACGATACTAAAATTTTAAACTCGATATGGATACTAAGAATGATGCTCGATACTAGATACTATTTCCGATACTATAGAGGGGAAAAAAGTTAGTGTACTTATTTACATAAGAGTCATTTTCTTCACAACGCTTGAGACGAGATCAAGTAAATAGAAAAAACAAACTAATTTAGACTATCTACTTTTTAAACTAGATCAATTAAAAACAAAAAAGATTAGCTTTTTAAATGTTTGTGTAAAGAGTCTACATCAACAGACATTAATATCTGACTGTAAGACAGGGTTTGATCAGCCAGTAGCAGCTTTGTGCAATTAATTTTCAGGCTTGTTATGGAGCAGAAGACAAAGTCGACTGCTCTTCTTGCAGCTCAAAGACTAGCCTCTCGTGAGTACTTCTGGATGGGGGAGGGGAGGGGAGAGGCCTGCAGTATAAATTGCGACTTATTGAGATTTGTAAACACATCACATCAGTCTCAAAGTCTCCCAACTGGTTGCTAGTCGCTTTTTTTCTTTAAAGTGCCGCTAAACAACTAACAACTATAATTATAGCGACAAGTTGCTACGTTGGCAACACTGCAAACAATGAGTCCTCCAGGGAGAAGCTGTAGGGCTGCCCGCTGCAGTGCTTGTATGAAATTGATAGAGACGTCTGTTTTGGGTTTTTTTATTCCGTAAACCAGCAGACATCAAAGTGGCATTTAAGTATCGATACCCGTGCTAATTATTATCTAACTAGATATTAAATTTTGAATGGATCAGTATCTGAGAATCGATTTTTTTGACAACACTACTGCCTGGGCCAAGTCTCCCACTGAAAATATGTAGTGGATTGACCGTGTGTGTTGCATTAAGGAGAAAAGTAAGTTTAGCCAGAACACAGAGGGAGATGAGAGCCAGATAAGTACAAGACTTTAATGTTTTATGACACCAAAAGCTGCTTTCATCTCCTCAGCACTGACTCACGGAAAACATAAACATTCACATGTAACACAAAGGCATAAGCTCTCACATATACATGCACAGACACACAAACACACTTCAGCTGCCAGTTACAATTTAATCATTTCAGTCAAGCATTGCATTGCTTGTCCAACCGAGCATATCTCTCCATCTCTCTTTCTATTTCTTTTCTTCACTTGGAGGAAATTTCAATTTTATGTGTGTGCTCACTGCCACTCTGTCTACTTTGGGGCAGCAGTGTCTGTACTTCCTGATTCTGTTTCCATAGTGACTGTGACAGAACATTTTCTGTGCAGTGATGGATTTTAAAGTAACGTAGCAGCCATGATGACAAGCAGATCAACTCTGCTGACAGCAGTGATAACTTCCTCCTCCTGAGCCTCAAACTTTCTCTCTACCCCTGTGGCCATTTTCTCATTCCACAGATCCATCCGTTCACATGTAAACATCTGTAACACTGATGGATATGCATCTTACATACCGAACCGCACTGAATGTCAGCCGGTGGTAAAATATCAAGTTATGAAAAAGAGTATAATCACCAGGCTTTCTGGTGAGCCATCCAAACTGCAGATGACAGGAAAATGGAGTCTACTCATGAGTCAAAAATGCTACATGCACAGCAATAAATAATTCTAATCTGTAGCTTTTGCAAGGAAAGCAATAACTCCTGTGAAGGGTTTTTCTCATATACCTGCTCTGTTGGAATAGATTTACAGCTCAGTGCAGTAAATGGCAAAAGAAATACTGACATTTGCATGCAGGACCTTTCTTCATTGACACTAGTAGACCCCTGGGTGACCTATATGCTATTTGTTGTCAACCTAATGAATTTGCCATTATTAATTATATCCTGACAGTGGAAACAGGTACAGCACAACTGCAAGCTGCAGGGCACTAATGGGAAGAGTCCACTCCACTTCGCTGCTCCTGTTCCTTTTGAAGTGGTAATGGGCTTAAGGTGCGTGAAATTTCCTACCGATAGCGGATGTGGGAGTGGGCCACACCTGGGCATGCAGGATAAGGAAGTGGGACTCCGGGCTCTCCCAGCGGCATCGCTCACCATCCCTGCTATCATGTGCCTGATAAAGGAGCAGGTGTGGCACTGAAGTAGGACACTGATAATACTTGCAGAAGTGCTGTCCATGAAACCGTGACAAGATGAACTGGCCTAACACTGAAGCAAGGATGTGTTTACTTAACAGTGACTCGGTTGATTAGAGCAACCGGTGACTGGGGTTGAATGGGGGAATAAAGTGGAATCTTGCAAGCATGTATGCAGCTACAGGGAATTTTGGAGAAACACACTGCACCCTACACACTCATGATATGTTAAAAGCATGAGAATGATACCTTGGAAAGTGTGCAATACAGAATAAACACATGGTTTATGAGCTTTCCCTGCCAACACATCACTTAGTTACACGCTACCTTGAAAGTCTAAAACACCAAATTATGGTTTATTCATAAACCATTTTAAAATGTTTAGACATTTTCAGTGCACTCTCAGAAATAACAAGATTTAACTGCATCTTTGTTGAGCACCATATCAATTCATGAAACTATACACAGCACAGCAAAAATTCACCACAGTGTACAGAGTGCAGATTAGGCATATGTAGGTGGCTGGGAGGATGGATGGCAGCCTCTGTGTCCTCCAAAGTCTCCTGTTGTAGGCCAGAGCTAAGTTCACCTTCATCTATCAGCAGCATCGCTCTGACCACTATAACTCATCTTCACCTACGCAACAAGATACTGAGGCTGAGTGTGGAAGTAGAGAGAGGACAAAATATAAAAGAAATAAATGGAAAAACTGATAAGACGATGACCATTGCTGTCCTGGTTTGAATACTAGTGTTTGTATGCATATCTTACTCACTGTTTCTTGTGGAGGCACGGAAAGAAGAAATAGACAAAATCATGTCCAATAGAGACACACACACACACAACAGATAGAGTTTGGGAGAGGCTAGCTCTATTGGATTACCTGAGGACACACTGTCTGTCTTTATTGCAGAGGTCCTTGTCGATTAAAGTTGCTGATAAATTGATTATGCCTCAAGGCCACCTGCTGGGCGCCGTCTGGCAACAATCAGGCTCAATAGCAAATCAATATTGTATAAACTGGTTATCATAGCCCATATTGACCTTATCAAAGCATATGGAGATTAAGATCAGAGCTCAAAATATGGCCAACCAAAAAAGAGAGACAGGTTTAATCATGTTTGACCTTTCTCTTTGTTTAAATGCATAAATGCACAAGCAAAGGAAGCCAAAGGACTACACCGTAATTACGACTAGCTAGGTCTTTTGACTGTGTAGATCAAATTTCAAGGAGGAGTTAGTCAGTCTTGATAGAGAACATCAGGTGGGATTTCAGGGTGTCCATGTGTGTGCGCGCGCTTGTGTGTGTATATGTGTTTTGTGTGTGTTTTCTGGTCAAGCAGGTGTTCCCCATCTCTAGAGAAGTGTTCCACATACAGTCACCTTGGGTTGTGTCTGTCCTGGTGATGAACACAGAGCACGGGGATGACCAGACAGGCTAACTTGGGATTCCTGCTTATTGTCAATGACAAAGATGCAGAAAATGGCTGGGTCACACAGGCACAATGAAGCAGAAAAGAAGTGAAAAGCAGCTGAGAGAAACAGAGGGGGAAAGATAAGAGAAGAGCCCTTGCCAAACAGGTGTTACATCATAAATAACTGTCAAAATGTTGATGTGGAGTGACTTGTTTGTCCTTCTGTTTAATGAATTGAACAGTAGTGCTCTATTAACAAAGAAGAGGAATGTAAATCTAGAGTGGGCAGAAAGACTGAAGAGTCAGTGTCTCTAACTTATATCCTCCTCAGCAGATAGCATCAGGGCTGCGAGTGGAGGTGGTTAGTAGACCAAAGAGTCAAAGGAAGTGGGTGAGATTAAGTGCACTGCACAAATGCACCTTACAGACACATTTAGTTTCACATATATATTTAAACTTGTTACAAATTTTATTTTAGTTAAGAGGAGCAAAACAGCCTTGCTTAATGTGATAAATCTCCCTGCTTTCTGTGCAGTTCTGTTTAGTTAGATTTCTCTCAAACAAATAAATACCCCAAGGCATATCAGGAAAATACAATAGCTAATTTAAATAGATGTGATTTAAAAATCTTTTCAAAGAAACAAGGCAATTTCTAAATTGAATTACGTGAAGGTTTTGCAGCGTGGAAAGCACTGGCCTCTGAAATTAAAAGAAAAGGTTAGTCAGAAACAGGAAGAGTGATAGATTGGGAGGAGTGAGGCTAAAAAGAAACAGAAGTAAAGAACAAATCACTCCAGAGCAGAGGGGAACTTATGGGAAGCATGAGGGGGTACATTTTCATGCAGTGTGGGGATTAGGGGCATGACACCAATCCAAACAAAGCTAAGGACTAAAAAATTAGACTAATGGAGCACAGACTGAAAGGCAAGTTGGTGTACTGCGGTCATCTGCCACTTGGACTGACATACTGTAGGTCACAGAAAAAGAAATGTGGAGAAAGGTTGGAGAAAATAAATTTTTTGGTAGGGAATCAAAGAGAAAGCGAGCATGTGTATGCAAACATGTGCAGATGTACATGAAAGCAGGCAACTGAATCCTTATGAAATACCCCCTACGTCTTCAACGTGTGATTAAGCCTTTGAAGCAGCAGCGATGAGTGATGAAATGATTAAATTGGAACCTGATGGATCCTCCCTCAAAAAAATTAAAAATAAAATAAAAGGGTTTTCTTGATGATGCAGAAATACAGAAATCTTCCAAAGCGGGAGCAGAGATGTATGTGTGGAGATAACAGTTGTACAGAAGAGATTGCCCCCTTATCATTTTTTAGAAGGGTGAGAGATGAGTCAGTGTCTTTGTGATGAGACCTATCGTCTCAGAGTGTCTATAAAGAAATGGAAGACCTGTCCGCTGATATCCTCTCTATTGTTGATCTTTCGCTTCCAGACGTCTCTGTGCTGCTCTTCTCTGCCTATGCAAGAATATTTTACAGAGTACAATATCTCAACTCACTGCTTGGAACCTTGAGATTTTGCAATTTGAAAATGCCTAAGCGTGAACAGCTGAATCGGTCTGCCAAAGTCAACTGTTCTGAGTATTTGTATGTTCTAGTTCTGCAACACTTTCACCTCCCTTTCCATTTCTACATAATTCATTGCACCTTAGAAAAAGAGTCCAGCTTCATTCTCCTTTTTGAAATGACAGCTGTAAAAGAAATGTCCTTTGCCTTGGGCAGAATTTAATACCACATACCATATGAGCCACTGGTAAATGTGTGAGTTGTGCCATCTAGCAGAAACACCTTCTCCCTCTTCGCTGAAATGCAATACGAGAAAACTTGCTTTTTGTTATTCCATTCCCATTTCCATTAAAACTGACATTTCATCTCAACTGAACCCTCCAGGGGAAACTAAAAGCTAGGGTGGAGATGAAGCAATAAGATCTGTGTGTGGGTTTCTGTGTGTCCATGTGGATCTGAGTGTCTGTGGTCTGTCTGCCAGTGTGTATTTTGTCTGTATCGGCTACACAGGAGGAGGCGATGACCTCAATGTGTATGTAGGCAAATGTTTTGATGTTTACTCCTGTGTGATATAATGATTTTAAAAGGCATCATGAGCTAGGGTCTAAGCTCATGTGAGAGTCTTTTAATGTGCCTTTAGGCCTCAATATCTATCCTCCTCTTCCTCTGGATCAAGAGAAATGACATTATTTGTAGACATCACTGAAAAATCAATGCAATTATGTTTTCCAAGTCTCCAACCTGTTTTAGCCTATAATGCATTATTTGCAAAGTCATAAACGATGTTAAGACACGTTCCCTCCAGAGATTTCTTAACTCTTAATGGTGAGATCTCCTTCAAAGAAAAATAATTATTCTGTTTGCTGGGGACCCCTGTGAGCTTGTTTTGCCACTATGACACTTTTGGTTGAGGACAGAGGCTTGTGTGCTTATATTTTCCGATGGGAACATGAGTGACATGGATGGAAATGCAATAAATTTACACTTATCCAGACATGCATGCATATCAGACACAACTACCACTGCAGAACATGAGATTAGACATAAAGGAGGAAACCTTTATTAGAACAGCAAGGCTGCTAATCTCAAGAACAGACAAGAATTGTATGGAGGCTTTCCTGTCAAGAAATGAGAGTCTTTCCTTCTTTTATGTACCTAAGGACAGAGTCCGTGCAAGCTTATTTCTTTAGAAATGGAAAGATTTAAAAAACAGCTTATATGGAAGTGGCTAGGCTCTACCTTCCTGTGCTTTAACGACCATGCAAGATGAAAATTGTTTTATTAACATCAATAATAGGAGGGAAATGTTAATATATATATACAGTGAGGAAACTAAGTATTTGAACATCCTACTATTTTGCAAGTTCTCCCACTTAGAAATCTTCAAGGGGTCTGAAATTTTCGTCCTAGGTGCATGTCCACTGTGAGAGACATAATCAAAAACAATAAAATCCTAAAATTACAATGTATGATTTTGTAACAATTTATTTGTATGAAACAGCTGCAAATAAGTATTTGAACACCTGAGAAAATCAATG
>JBAMHW010000015.1:9120295-9142803 GCA_037177495.1 Rhadinocentrus ornatus | reverse complement strand
GTTCAAATTAAACTACCGAGACAAGATAATAAAGATAAAAAACAAATGCGAATCAAATCAAAATCAGCTTTTAAACCAGGGATGTCCAAAGTTGTTTCTCGAGGGCTTTCCAGCAGGTTTATAATGTTTCCCTGCTTCAACACACCTGACTCAAATTAAATGGCTCCAACAGCTTAAGAAGTTCTGCACAATGACTCACTAGTTTGAGTCAGGTGTGTTGGAGCAGGGAAACATTGAAAACCTGCAGCCCACCAAAATTATTATAAGCTTCCCAAGTCTTGTCAGTGGAAAAGAAAAACAAGACAAGTATAGCAGCATCTTTGAACAAGCTCCATGAGTGAGTGTATCCCCCTCCACAGTCCGCAGGATGTGAACTCCTCTTTCTACTGACTGAACATCTTGACAGGCAGCAGTCTGAACCCTTGCACTAGAGTCTAGAAACTGTTAGCCATCAATCAGTCAGTGTTTCTAACAAGTGTTCTACATTGAACTATATTTCCTGGCAACTAATATAGAATGTGATAGAAATGTGATGTGTAGAAGAACACAGAGTATGGTGTGTGAAAGCTCTCAGGCCGCCTCCTTGTTAACATTACTGTAAGATTTAGACATTGATTCTGTAAAGTCTAGTTTCAGCTTAAAAATACTGTAATAATATCATAGAAGAGAGAAGAGAGAGAAGTTAAAAGGGCAAAATACAGTAAAGCTGATTTGAGATGCTGGAAAACTGCACATTTCTGCTGACTTTACATTTACTAACGAGGCTTTTGTGCTCATTTTCAGTATGAACTTATGGTTTTGCAGAGATGTGAAGATTAAGCCTAAAATATTAAAAATGCTTCTACTTGATGCAGAGTAAATTTGATACTTGCAATTCCTGAGTGCACCGTGTATTGTCCTCAAATATATTTTCTTTGTGAAGTTCTTCACATTGGGGCCCTGAATCCATGAGCCAAGGCTGATTGTGACAGAAAATGACATGGTGACAACCTTGTGTTTGACAGCTTTGGTCCCAACTTTGATTGCCTCTCACAGACTTTATTATTCAAAAAATCAAGAGTTAATCTCATTCATTCTGTCAATCTTGGTCTGAAAAGCCTCCATGTCAGAGTGGACTACTCTTATATTTTCCTAAAATCAGATGTGACAGAGGGTAAACAGTGAAATTTGGCTTCATTTAAAGAATCCAAAAGCTTAACTGGTTTGAAATATACTCTATAAAACACACTGGTGGGGCCACTGTGCTAAAGGTGCTGACATGAAACATGGGTGAAAAGAAACCACAAAAAACCTAGACCTCAATCCTCATGTGTTTTTATATAAAAAATAGATGTTGTTATATAAACCTTTACAAGCTTTTTGAGAGTTTAGCTGCACAAAGAAAAAGTTAGTAAAGTTACTGAGCAAATACATGTATTGTTAATTCAGAGAGTTTACATGTAAAAGCTGAACAGGTAAGTAATTTTGGTTGTGAAATAACACTCGTGCTATCAGGTAAAAACTTCAAATATCCCTTGCTAGAGCTCCTCCAATACGAAAAAAATGTTTTAAAAGTATCATTAGCTTTCATGATCATGAATCTTTCCTTGTTTTTATTAATTTACTCTTTACTTTTTTACAGAGGAGTCTATAATTGTGTATATTGAATTTGTCTGTCATCTGCAACAACAACTGAAGGCACAGGACACTTTGGATCAGTTGGCTGTTAAATTCAATTATAACCGGCGACAGCTGTGTAAATAATTTATGTGTGTACAAAATGCTTTATAATTTACAACCACATGCTCTCCTATAAAATCGAAATGTGCAAGGACAGAATACTTACAGGGATGATCACATATGCCATACTGATGTTGATCTATTATTTTACAACCAGCTGAAGCTGTCTGTTTGTGATCTATTGGTAAGACTTGTTGGTATAGTGGGGGCTTAAGTAACAATAGAGTAGTACAATTTACCAATCAAACAGCTGATTGGTTTGGCACCTTGCAAACCAAACAGCAGTTTGCAAGGTGCCATTTTTCCAACCATCACAGACCCATAATTTCTTGTACTTTGCTTTCAGGGAGCCAGACCATGTCATCTTTCAAAGTTTTCATTGGGACCAACTCTGGAGATGAACCTATGTTGTATCTACACATGAAAAGTTTAAGAAAACCACAAGAAAACAACTGCATCTTTGTTACTACCAGAGTTTTGCAAAGACATCACATTGTTCCCATTTCATGATGTATCTGAAATCACATCAATAAGCCACTTGACATACCACTAAAATGATTTACTCTCTTTCTGTCACATTATGAGCTGAAAGCATTCTTAGTGTTTTTCACTTAGAAAATAAAATTATGAAGAAAGTAGATGTGGAAGACAGGAGGGGAAAAACAAACAACCGAGAGAACTGCTGCAGACATACAGCATTAAATAAGAGAAAGGAAGAACTGTGAAGACTGCAGAGTGTTGGAGAAAGTCAAAGGTCAGGTCATGTTGTCAACTCATAATGGAGGCTAAATTTGTGGACTGGGGGCAGACTAATTAAGGGTGACTTCAACTAGCAAACTTCTACCTTAATAATTCAACCTCTTCTGTAAATTATTCATTACCAAACCTTCTGCCTTCTTTTATTGAAAGCACTGCAATTACATACACTATAGAGGCAGTTTTCAATAGTACTATTACACAAACAGCTGAATGCTGCAGTCTAAGTGTTGAGCATCATAGTGCTACAGTTTTTTAGAGTTAGGATACAGTTATTAATGTAACAACAGAACAAAATGTTCCATTTTTACAACTAAGGTGTTGTTTGATTCCCTTGTTGGAGACAAATTAACAGTAAATGAGCTTTTCTGATCTTGTTGACCACTGTTGAAGTAACATTGACCCATTTTTAACAAACATTCGTTCATTCTATTTTAAATATGGATTTGGAATTGTGCACAATTTACAGGAAACATGATAGCTTTAACCCATTAAACCCAGGCCTATAACATTCAACCAAAAACCAATAAACAAATAACATCTTATATATATCCTCTTTTTTATTTTGTCTTTTTTTTTTTTTTTTAGCCCATATTTGATTGTTGTGTTGGATCTTATAAATAGGTTTAACCATGTTTTTACACATCACACTTTCTTTTCCGATGTTTACCAAAATTAGCATAGATAATGTTCCGAATTTTGTTACGGTCTTCGAAGGAGTTTTTGCTTTTTGAATGCAGTTTAAAAAGTAATCAGAACTAGCTTTAGAGCTTTTAAGTGAAATTAGGTGACGTTTTCTTGACGTAAAACATCATGGTCTGAAGACAAACTCAAACTTTGAACATAGTTGCAGGAATCAGGAAAAGAGTCAAATTTAGGTCCTGAAGTAAGAAAAATCCATAAATAAACACTATTGGTGATGCTGGAGGTCTCCACAAGTCGATGAATGTAGATGGTTTCTGTTTGGGGGACGTCATCTACATATTATCTACAATTAAGTTAAGTTAGACATACTTTCAGCTTTTCCAGTTAAAAATATGCTCATTTCTCATGTTCACATATTTAATTTGTAGACTTTAAGGCTTGCTGTGATGTATATTTATGTCCCCTCTGAGAGATGTCTGAATTGTTGAGGATGTTACATAACCAGTAAGAGTTGTTTGTGACACACTATTCCAAACAAGAAAAGAGTTTGAATCTCCAAGTTTCTCCTTGAGTTTGCATTCCCTGATCAGAATTTGGTTGTGTCCCACTTCTTCTACAACAGTGTTTCATTCAGGGCAGTGTGTGCTGAGGACCTGGATATTATCTCAAATACAAGATGGAGAAGAATCTAAAACAGCTCTTTTCACCACAACAACATCTTCGGCACAATATCTAATTAAAATTTTAATGAACTAGTGCAAACCACTTAAAATTCTACTCTGATTGCACATAAAACATGATATTAAAAGCGTCAGATTGTGTAGTGTCACCTTTATTTGACTGTGCTGGCAAAACGATGGTCCCATTTTTCCTCTTGCAAGTCACTCGCTCTTTCTCATTTTGCCTCATGTTGCTTCAGATAAGTAATGTAATCTTGGAAAAGGTTACCTCTCTAAAACAGGGCAATCATATTAAAAGCTAATGGATACATAAAATCAAGGGCTTATAGGTGATGATTAATCAACTGCTGAAATGCACTGTGTTTAAATCAGTTTAGACTAAATTAATCCCCAACCAGCCACTGTTCTTCTCCTCTGGGCAATTTAGTGAGAAAATACAATTATGGCCCATAAGTTACACCTCAGTGGTTCATCTCACTTCCATGTTTTCTCCACTGTACCAAATCATGCCTGTATGACTCAAGTGTTTGCACTGCAACAGCCCTGAGCTTTATGATTTGAAAAAAAAAGGAATCAAAAAGACATACATATATTTATTATTCTTTTGATGGAACCTTTGAGGCGATGCATGTAAAGTGAGGGTCTCAATTCAGCAGATTATACCATATTTACTTTAAGTCTTTCTCAGACTTACCTTCTCACATATGTTGTCAGTCAGGTGATGACAGTCTTTACTGGATGGGGTAATAAAACTCTACTTTTGAAAGCATAATCAAGAAAGTCAAACATGCTGGGTGTAAATTTATACCCCTCCAGGCTCTGTGTTCTTGCCTGTTTCTTTGCACATACATCATAGTTTGTGGACTGGGGGTGTTACTGGAGTTTTTTTTTTTTATTATTCAGAATCTGACTTGGACAACCTTATGGCAACTAGGAGCCATTTATTTCATCCTTGGTTTCCCACTAACCACGCAGCATGCACACCAGAGATGCTCCCTTGGGTCTTACATGTATAATGCACTCCCCCCAGACAAGGTTGGCATATTTTGAGCATGTGTGTGTGTGTATGTTTATGACAAAGTTACTATAGGCTTCAAATTACTGGTGTAATGTGGTGCCCAAGGACAAGGAGTATGTCTTCATAAGTTCTGCAACCATATTTAAATCCTCACAGATGCCTCAGATTGGTGGTAGATTTCTTCGTGCTGATAATTGATTATGTGTCTTAAACATGTAAATCCAAATTAAACTGGTAACAAATAAAATCTCTTAATCACTTCATTTTTGTTTTGCACAGTAGACTGAGAATTGGCTTTATATTCAGATGTGAAGTCATGTATGAAACCTGTTACAAACAACAGATTTATAACAGAAATCCTCTATTAATCATAAATATGTTAAATTTTACAAGAAAACACAAGCTTATTGATGACCAGACAGAAAGCTCTTCAAATACATCATTCTGTAAAGGCTGAAAATGCACTAAATATTTGTTTCAAACACAATAGCACCTTAACACACTCCTTCACCCCAATATTTGTTAAAGAAAGAAACAGAAAGGTGTTTTCTGACTGTATCTGGGATCTCAGGCTATTATAAAGGCAAACCTTATTAACCTTCAAACCTTTATGTTAGGCTCAGTGCACTCTGGATTTGAGTAGGCTCTAAATAATTAGAATTTTTACAAGTAGCAATGCGACAAAGAACTTCTGGAAAGCAAAAAGGAGTTGAAATAGCAACAGGGGTCCCACTTTGTGCACAGAAATGAAGATATGCTGCAAGGAAACATAGGTTCAAACATCTGCAAAAAACCCTGATGAGCAGCATGCCTCCTATATTCAATGAGAATAAGTAAGTTTGAAATGAAGTAGCAGCTACTGTACAACTTTATGTAACTGTTAATGCTGCAATCATTATATAGAAACCAAATCAGAGGAAGTGGACCAAAACTTCTTAAAAAGGTGGATTATGGTCCACTTGCTGGTTCATATGAGAGTATTATAATTTATTTGAATGACCCACACTAAGAGCAGCTGTACTGGAGCTTATTCTCCATTTCTATTTGAGTTTATAGTTGAACTAAACCGCATTTAAATTTAAATTTATCGTATCACTTATTATGTCAACTTTAAAAAGTAAAACACCATCAATTGTTGCAGGATGGGTTGGGAATGTGTAATTCACTTTGTATCTAAAGTGTTTTAGTTATACAAATAATTAAGCAATTTGATAGAAATTGTACTAAATATCATTTCTAACAGGTAACACTCGTTGACAGCGATACTACATCCTAACATTAACTAAATTGTTCATTTTTAATGGAACTGGGAAGTTTTAGAGTTTTTATTTTAAGTAATTTTTCTATCATGTGAGATTTCATTCCACATCTGCATAAGTAGTAGTTACTACTTTCTGAAAATGCAAATGGAAAGAGGGGCGCTGGCATGGTGTCTAGTACAATGAATGACTTCATTGCATTCACTCACTCAAAATTCAGAAATTCCTATGATTGTCTGCAATTCAGTGAGATAATTTCTTTGCTTGTCTTTCTCTTGCATACCCCTTTTATCAAGCTCAAAGCTACAGGATGCATCATCATCATGCTTGTACAAATCTCCTAAAGGACTCTGAAGAGGGCAGTGTCGAACTCCTGCAGTAAAACCGTAGGTGTGTAATGTTTGTGCATACTTTGTGTGTTTAAATTGTACATTGTATACTGAAGGCTACTTGTTTGTATATTTATATCTGCTAGATTGCGTATTTGCAAACTCATTCTGTCACTCTGTTTCAGATTCTGTTAGATGCCCACTGACAGAAGCTAATCCACTTAGAGAAACAAATAGTCCTCCTATTGTCAGAGTAAGGTGTCCAAAAAAAAAACAAAAAAAAAAAAGGCAGAGTGAGGAATAATAAGAGGACAGATACCTGCAAGTTTGGGTATTTAGGACACCTGTATCTTCCTTTCATCATCTATCTATCCTCACTTATCTAGGCTACAACTGAAGGGTCTCACCTTTTTGTCTTTCTTTCCTGCCCTCATTTGCATGTCTTCTTGTGGGAAAGCATCCCGTCATTTGACAGTGGAAATGATTTTCAGTAGTGTTGATTATACTTTCAACAGTGAGTTGCTGAGGAAGGATCTTGTGGAATCCATTTATCCTTAAGAAAAGGGGTTTCTGCTTTGGCTTACAGTTCAGTCCTGCTGCTGGTACTACTGTGGTCAGTGCCTTTGTACTTGGATCCATATTCAAATATTGGGGATTTATGGATATTGATGTTTTTAACCTCTTTCTGCTGACATGTTAGAATTCAAAACAGCATTTCTGGGTAATGGCAAAGCAGTGATGCAGAGGAATATTTTATGGATTCTGTTTGAATGTCAAACTGAGAAAACCACAAGCGCAGCACAAGACACAAAAGCATCAGCTGGATGCGAGGCAGAGATGCTGGAGTTCAATACAGAGGAAAGGCAACAGACATAAAAACAGAGACAGACAAAGAGAGAAAGAGATTGAGAAGATTAGGGATTCATTGCTGTGTCTGAGCTTCATAGACACATAAGCTTGATTCATGCAAATCAATGTAGCTGTCAGAATCGAAGACACGGCAACAATAGTCCTTTTATGTCGGCTAACACCCAAGATTCTTCTTCATTGCTACAGGGCTACAATTATTGAACATATACAGCCAGTACGGTGTATCTTTTGTACGTGAAACTGTCAAACCCCATCCAGTAATACAGAAATGTTAAATATAAACAGAGCTCTGCTTCATTTTGCACATGTGCACACATACGTCTTTCCTTTTCATTAACTTATTTTTAATTTCGCTCTTCCAGCTCTCTTAGTATGGCTAAAATCAGCAGATGAATTCAGTAGGTAGTGATGTGTGTCGGGTATCGGGTGTAATAATGCAGATTAACATTTTATAATTAGAGTATAATTAGAGATGTAATAAAGTTGATGCAAAACTGTAATGCAGTCATCTCTGCACAAAGTAAGCAGAAGTCTAACTTTTCTCCTCTGAGGGATTTGAAGGAAGAAGGGAAGGTGCTGTCACTGCGCTGCCATGGCAACAACAGCTCAAATCAGATCAAACTTCACTTTGAATGTTTTTGTGCTCGAGGTAATAGCTCAGTTTTAAGGACACTCCTAGCTTTGTTCTGTTCCATGAAGAGAGACCGTAGAGAGAACTGGTTGCAATTGATGTATAATGACCCAAGGTAAGCGAGATCATCTACCTGTCCATCAAAAGTCAGCTCCAAAATAAACTCAACGTTCATGAAAGATATGTCTTCTTTTTAACTGCATCAATTGTAGATCAGTCGTTAAAGCCGGGATGGTCACGGGCAATCCAGGTGGTCCGGATGAAGTGTTTCAAATGCAACATCAGCACAAAGCCTTGCAATAACACTTTGCTGCAGCTTTCTAAAATAAATGAAAAATGTTTTTCCATTCAAGGAAAAAGAATTATATTAATATAGTGACGCTGGCAGCATTTTGTCTCTGTGAAAGCTGTTCCCTTCATATATACTCAGCTCTGTTTCATTCTGTCAGCAGTAAATGCTAACACCTTCTGCACTGTGTCCCAGATTTGGACAATTTGCATAAAATGCCACCTTAAATTAATCACAGACTCAGTCTTGGCTTTTCTGACTAATTATAATTTGAGCTTTTGTGTTTGATTTTGTTTTGTTTTTTCTTTTCTAATATTCAGGAAAGGGAACAGTCCCAACGTTAATTCTGCACAGACCCACACACACGCAAGTAACAGTTACTTACATGTACAGCAGTGCAAAGCATCTGGGTTAGATTTAGTTGTGTCTGAGATTAAGCCTTACTTTCCAAGAGCAATTATCTTCTTTAATGTGTTACATCAAGTCAGTGTTGTTTCACAGTTTATTATACACATAACATTTACTAAATGCTTAAAGTCCAAATGTTTAGTGTAAATAAAATCATTTCATTTGTATAATAAGAAATCTAAACCCAGAATAAGGAGGCTATTCACCGAGAATATACAATATACACACATTCACAGCTTCCCAGCTGAACCTCATTTTCACATAAAATCTACAAACCCAACAATTTTCCATATATATAGTTTATGTTAGATAATTTTTGGGGCGTTTTTTTGGGGCTACAGAGCAGTTAGGAAAAAAGAAAGTGGGTGACAATATAAAGGAGTTGGAATCCATCTGCAATGAGAAGGAAAAAAGAGCATTAGATCAAGCCAGTGAGCACCAGATTTGGATGTTATCATCCGATTGAATGGGCACTATCAGTGGTTATCAGCCCATTCGTATGGGACAGCAGGGCTCTACTGTGCCTCCTAGCAGGTTCAGTAGGTCTTATCATCTGTTCACATCGCTAATCAGCAGCCAGTGACCTACAGAGCTGCCCATCATTCGCAATGGGTGCTATGAGTTATAGGATGCTCAACAGAGCCCACCAAACAATACCATCACATCTTAGCCCCAGCATAGTCAGAACTTCTAACCTCTTTCTTTTTATGACAAGAGATTTTATTCAAACCTGGTATTCATGGATAATCCAATTCATAGTCAGAGACACAGCTGATGCCAATCCATCATCATGTTTGTCCCAGAGTGGCAAATCAGCTTGCTCCTTTTCACAAATGTACAAATATAAGATTCAAGAAATGAGAAGAAAGCACTGGAGTCTTCTGCTGGAGATTTCTACACATTTCAAACTAGTTTATTATCTTTTGCTAAAGTAACCAAAACAATCAACAACTCTTCTTTCTCTATGGAGTACCAAAGCCTCCAGAATAAAAAAAGGAAATACTGAAATGAATAAATCGTTTTGTGTATAATATTATGTAAAAGGAAAATAATGCAGAAATAAATAGATATAAAAGCGTAGTAGCTATAAATAAATTAATAAAAAAAAACTGAAATTTACATAGGATAAATAAGAGTATTATTACAAAGTTGAATTAAAACTGTTGAAAATGGGAGTAGGAATTTAAACATGTCACACTTTAGAGGTTTCTTGATGGAAAAAAAGTTGTTGTTTTTTTAAATATTTTTTTATTAAATTATTAGTATTTAAATTTCAAATTGAGTCATTTTTATATTTCTGTATTTATTTTTGAAAGATACTCTAGAGGAAAGAACTACATGTCTGCAGGACTAAACATTTTTTTTGCTTTCAGCAATGTCTAAAGCTTACTAACAGAAATTTTGCTTTCTTTTCTGTAAGAGATCTGCCTCAGATCTTAATTAACAAAAGTGCCTTTTAAGTAACTCCATAGAGGCTGTTGCCCATTTACTTCACTATACATAAACACCTCAGTAAACTTGAAAATATATGGTGCCGCAAGTTTGTTCAACTGAAGGTAATTTGCAGTAGGCTCAGTAAATCAACCAAAGAGCCTCAGTGAACACATACACACAACTCATGGCCATAATACCCAACAATCTGGAGCAAACACACGTGCCACTGCTGATACACATTTAATATATCGTAGCTGAGAATGTGGTAGACCGATTTTCTTTCTAACAACAATTGTTTGCACTGCAAAATCACTGATTTTTTTCTTTAAATCCCTTCAAAAGGTGAATTTGACAGAACTTGAAAGTCATTTAATTGCTACTGGTTCCTCATCCCTCACAGCAAATACTGATTTTATTAGAAATCATTTGGTGTCATGTCCTGTCTCATCTTCTTTATGCCCATTTTGCTACTTTTTTTCTTTTTTTTTGCTGTTGCTGCTACTTGTTTGTGTATGTGTGCACATTTGTATGTGTTAGCATTTTGTAGTATTAGATTCAGTTTACAAAGTGATGTGTTGGCAACAAATTTACTGCAGAAGGTCATTATTCATCATTTCCTAAAAGCCACAGATAAACTTAGCTAAGATCATCACAGTATAGATTCAAACCACATACACAGGCACAAAAATATTGCAAACACTTAGTCACACAGGCTACATATGAGGATTGTATGTTTTATACATCTCCAAAAAGCCAATAATCTCACATGGGGTTAGCTTTAAATAATTAAAACAGATTATTTGTTTATTTGCTTTCAATAGTTCTCCATCTTCTTCATATCTCCACTTTCACCTGCAAGGTCTTTTAACTATGATGATATTCAATGACAACCTGTCATGAGATTTATCACAGAAAAAATGTTCTGACTCCAACAAAAGGAGATCAAATACCAAAGATTCATATCAACAAACTTCAATGAAGCACAAACTTTATATGAGCCATGATGTTTTCTTTTTCATTTATACAAAACCAACTCAAAATTTTTATGATGCTTATTCTCATTCTTCATTATTTCTCTTTCTTCTCTCACCTTCTTTTGTCTCTTGTTACCACGGCAGCCGATTCACCAGAAAACTGCTTTTACATTAACATTTAATATTGCTTGTATACTTGCTCTGTTATGCAAACACCAAATTCTGGTATTAAATATTTATTTTAAGTGCCAAGGAAAGGAGATATGTCATGTTTCTGACTGCGGACAAGGTTGAAAACAAGTTTAACATGAGCAGTATATTATGCATCTAAAATCTATAGATATTGAACCAGAGAAAAGGGCAGTTAGAAGAGGCGTGAGCAAAAACAGAGCGTGAAATCACCTTCATAAATCATATTGTTTACTATTGATGACATATCTCATTCATCAGTCTGAATCCATCAGCTGATGTAAAATATGTCTGCCCTGATGATGAATCTGTTGATGTCTGAGGCAACAATAACCTTGTGTGACTCAGGATAAGTGAATGTTTTTGAACACAGCTATGTGCTCAGATGGTTACAGTTAATAGTACTGGGTTATTTTACTCCGAAATGCATCATTGTTTCAGGTAAAATAAGGATTCTAGTCTAGAAAACTGACATAATGCCAAATATAATGAGGATTTTTAGGGCTTTGTTGGAGCTGATAAACTTGTGCACAATATAATGATCTAGGAGGCAAGCATTTTCCTTCAAAGGTGTCCTGCAAGGTTTTTGGAGTTGACTTACGTATCCGACAAAGACTCTTTTGTTACCTCTAACTAATGTTATAAAGTTGACAAATTTTTTTTAAGTCAACATAATTTGTCCTCCAGCCACTTTATTGTGTCACAACATGGATGGGAAACATGCTAGATATTTGCCCAGGTCACTCCTTCTCCATTGGCACTACAACCAACCGGAGAGGTTTTCATTGACTGACCAATGAGAGCAGGCTAGACAGTGCCGTCTGCAACCCGTTTCAACATGGAGGAACAGATCATATTAGCTGTGTCAGATTTTCCGACACTTTATGATACTTCACTTAATAACTATAGAGATGCGAATAAAAAGGCAGCCGTATGGGAACTTGTTGGCACCAGGGTAAACTTGTCCGGTAAGTTTCTTATCTTATCTTGCGTTTTTGTAAGCTACCTTATATTAGCATTGCAAACTTTGTTTAGTTTATGCATACCTTTCTGTATGTAATGATCAAAATTAACTTTTATAATAAATGTGTGAATTTTTTTCAGTTTAATAACATGTATACAAGTATAACGTACAAATGTGTTTATTTAATTAATATTGCCTTGTCTGTCACGGACTGCTTTGAAATGTCCAAATTCCCTCCGATATCATAACCAATCACATCTCTTGGAGAAAAGTGATCGGAGAGCGTGATCCGTGACACTGCTGTCGTCGCTGTCGTTGGTCGCCTCCCGTGTGTCGAGCCCATTAGGCTGAGAATATACGTGCCGTTAACAATGCAGTTGACCCAGGTTTAAATTCCAGCCTGGGGACTTTTCTTGCATGGCACCACCTCTAATGGGTCACATTATAAAACAGAAAATTCAGGGGAAAAATGGTAAACAAAGAAATTGGGATAAAATACAACAGAAGGGGAAAAAAATGTATTTCATACATCCCTGTTATAGAATTACAGCATGAATGTTAACTCTTATACGAATCACCAGCTGATTGTATAGTCAGAAATCCCACAGTGGTACAAATTCAGAAAGAAAAAAACTTAAGGTATAAACAATTTTGGAAGCTCCCAAGGCACCAAATTACCTCTACAACCTCTAGAACTCATAAAGAGCTTTTTGGTTTACATGTTATTATCTCCAGGTGGTTGACAAACACCTTTAGTGATTTTTATTCAGTTGTCTTATCAAAGCTCTTGCAAGTGTCAAATTTTTTAATGGCTCAACAACAATATTATTGACTCAAGGAACAAGGAAGAGTTTTCCACTCAAGCTCCAAAATCACACACAGCAGAATATCACAGCCTCTTTGAATGAAAATGCACTTTCAGCATACAAGCACAGAACATGATGACTTTACAGGGTGCATACGCATATATATTCTCCAGTAATTAAAATTGCAGTATCATATAAACATATGTCAAGCAGAAATATCCTTGACCTTCATTTTCGGGCTTCGTAAGGTTTTATGTCATTAATTCTATTAAAAGGAGAAGTTGTGTACAAAAAAATGTCAAACTGCCACTGAAAATACTGCACAACCGATTCCTAACAGTGTAATTTCCACAGTTTCATAGCACCACGTTGTCTGATGCATAAACATAGGAGAGAATGTAAATGAGTGAGAGCATGAAAATTAAAATAAAAAGCATGTTGTAATACCCCCGTTCCTCAGCTAATGACTCTGCTGCATGTGGTTACTCCAGGGACGCTTCTCAACCTTTATCCCTCCCAAAATAATAGCTCTAACACCAGCTAGTTTTAACTCTGTAATCTAAATATAATTGGAAGGGGAGCACTGCTTCCTTAGCAGGGAATATGAGATTATATAGCTAGTGTCTTCAAATTAAAGCATTACCTCAAATGCAACTTGTGCTTGCCAAGTTGTGATAAAATCTATGAAATCTTGTCACTTTGGTCTATAGCAGAAAAGCAGAGGAACTTACTTTTACTTGCTCTAACAAGTATCTTGGACTTTGTTCAAACACAATAAAGCCAGATTGACCTACTACAATGGAAACCAAACTCTGATTTTTACTTCTTCTGGTGCACCATTTTGCCTTATAATAATATATATATATATAAAAAAAAAAACTATTGCCATTTATGTTCAATTGAGTCATCAATGAACTATTCATTTTGTGAATTATGGTGGCTTTCAATTTTTGTTAATACCACTAACAAAACCAATTTTTTTTTTGCAAAAATCCATCCATTTTATTGATGACAGGTTTTAATCTTTTTCATTTTGCCGTTTCCAGGAGAAAATTCTGAAATTTCAGCCTCTTTAGATAAAGGATCCTGTCAAATACTTGCTATAGTGGGATTGCTTTAACCAAAATGAAAGTGATGGGTGTGTAAATATGGCTAAAATAAGTCATAAGCTGTATCATCTAGCAGCAAGTGTTTAAAAAGGTTGCTGTTAAGATACAAAACAGATACACAATAGTTATAAATGCAATCAAAGCCTGGCTTCGTGTCTACTTATAAAGACTTTTAAATAAGCCAACTGTTGATTTTATTTCATGAAAAGCTTTGCTTTTGTTTTCACCTGACTGTAAACTTTAGCCAGTGTAAATTGTAGATAACCTGTGATACACATGCTCACAAGGACAATCAAAACTGGCCACAACAAGGCCTTGAAATCTGTTTGACTCTGTCATTCAGCATTCATCTGTTGACACAAGCTGTGATTTCTCTAAAAACACTTTGCTCCAGGGTACAGAATGAATAGCAGTCGTGACTTCATGCTGATTTTAGCATTGACATTTGCTGACTCTCATTTCTTTGTCATTTACTCAGTGGAGCTTTCTGATGTAGAAGACATAAAGAGTGAGAGGGGAAAGAGGGATAGTCAGAAAGGATGGGAGAGGCTTAAAAACTTGAAAAATGATTTGTTCTTACCTGGTATTCATGGAGATACATGTAGAGGTAATGCATGTAAAAGAAAAAAAAATGTATTTGTTAGGTTAGGCACAAACTATAAACATAAAAAGCAAAGGAAAATGTGCATAATTTATTCAGTTGAATTGACAGGTTTGTTTTATTGTGTTTCCTTGACTGCAAGTTGCATTGGCAGGAGACTGCTGGCAACATCAATACTCAGAGATCACACCCTGTATCCTCAGTTATCCCTCTTTTCTCATGATGCTCCCTCTTTTACACTCTTTGAAGAGCAGCTATTGCACACACACACACACACACACACACACACACGTACACACAAATAAGTAGTGATGGTCTCACACTTCTCAAATATTCTCTAACAGATGACACTCCACAGACGCTTTCCTCCAACAAAATATCTGTATCCCCTGGCGCAAACAGCCACCAAAACAGCATCAAGTACAAGTGTGAATAATTCATAATTCTTGCATAGTGACGTACTACCATGACAGATTTTTGGGTTGCCCCATTTGCTGGCCGTGGACAAATTGCGATTTACATTGCGCAGCCATGCGGCAGCATTCTCGGGCCTGGACAGCGGGCTAATGGAGGCACACACGCAGCTTTTATTAGCTGTGAAATCCAATGGCATCAAATATTAAACACTTCATTATGGAGCACTGCTTGTCTTGTTTCACAGAACAGCCACTTAAACCTACAACAGCCGGGAGAAAATAAAGAGAAAAGGAATGTACGATGACAGCAGTAATTACTGGAAATCTATTTTATGAGATGTGATTGTCATGGGAAACTACGGTGTGTGTGTGTTTTTACATTGTGTGTGTGAAGATGAGTGTGCCATTTCACGTGTTGATCAGTGTGTCAGCCTTTAACAAGCATGATGTTGTTTGTTAATAATTAATTTTTCTATTTCAAAACAATGATAGTGTTCTCAGAGGCGTGCACAGTGTGTTTATTAGCTCCCCTTTTACTTGGGATGTTGCAGCTTACAGAAAGTGTACAGGGCGATGTTGATTGAGGTTTTTGTGATGGGTAACTGGAAAAGACAAGGAGAAGGTAATGCTAACAACAGGAAAGAGATGGAAAGCAATGGGCCAACAGGTAAAGAATGAGACAGGGAATTGGAGAAGAACCAAAAGGCAGTTGTCAGAGTCCATAAGTGACAGTTTCACCGATGACCTCTGAATGATTTATCCCTGGACATGCTACTGTCTATCTGAGCATCAGAGACCATTAATGTCAGAGAATGCAGTGAAAGAGAGGAGCGTGGGCTCATCTGTTATTACCTAAAAGAGAACCCTCAGGAAAACATTGTGTTTTCCTTTAACCAAAAAACTCCTGTCTGCTAGCATGCAGATATTTTTCAGAGAAACAGTTTGGGGTTCGATAAAATAAAGATCAAATCTCTGCAGTGTGAAACTTAAATCAAACTTAGATGTAATCTGGTCCACCTTGACTGTTGTATCAGAGAGCCGAAGGAGCAGCACCTGAGAGCAAGAGGGAGCTGGTATGGAATTATCACGTTTATTTTATTCATTATTGGTCTTCATGTTATTGAAAATGATTTTACTTCACTAAGCACAATGGCATGTAAGCCCAGCAAGCTGTGCCAAGATTGAAACTGCAACCTAAGCAGCTTTGGAGCTAAAAGCCAACATTTCTCTCAATATACAAAAGAAGAAATTGTGAGAAAAGCAGCATAAAATGATGGTTGTGTTATTTTCACCAGTTTCAGCTTTTGGGGGGAATGCAAAGCAGACAGGCTCACATATTCACATCAACCAAATTCACTGCTAGCAGACCAATAAAACTACAATAGGATGATGGCAATTAAGCCCTGAGTCAGGGGGAGATGAAGCCACTAGCAATAAAAATAAATAAATAAATAAAAATCAGAGGACAGATGAAATGAGGTACAGATGGGACAATAGGAAAGATGAGTAAGTGGGGGTTTTAAAAAAAGTACAATAAAAATATGTACAGGTACAAGGAATACAGTATAATTTTGTTGTTCTCAAAGCCTGTGTTAACAGATCTCAGCAGCAAAGGTGTAGATATGGGGCAGTGGAAATAAGGGGCAGGGTTAAGCAGGAATAAGTGTTCAGGATTCAATTAGCTTTGCCTCCCCTTGTCAGTTCGGCCTGGGACTGACAGCTGGAGGACATGGCAGCAAGACCAGCAGGCACATACATCCCCTCTCTGCTGTGGCAGGTCACATCTCAGCCACTCAGGGAATCGTAAGCTGGGGAAACTGTAGACAATATCTAAAGTGGATTGTTTACAATTACTATTATCCCTGATTGAATTAATCCTCTGCCAAAAATGAATGCACGTTCCTGTGCCTGAAAACAAGCTCTGGCAGATGTGAAACATCATATCAACTAGTATAGTCGCGTAAAAGTTATCCCGCTGCTCATCTTGTCAAATTATTTGTGTGAGCCATCTCTCAAGTCATGGCCTTGAATTCTAGGATCAAAACAAAATGTCAGCTGTGAGAAGTTGTTTTTCCTTCCATCTGCTATGGAATCTTAATATTATATCCCTTTTTCATGGCTGTGAAACTTTCATGAGCTTGGCTGGTATGTGGCCTTTAGGCAAAAGACCTTAATTTGTGATACTAAAAGTACTCTGAACATCACTGCCAGGGGGGGGAAATTCAGCACTTAATGGTAAGGTGAGCTATGGATGGTAAGACCTAACCTAAGGAGGCAGTAGATTACGATGTGTACCTCAATTAATAACTTGGGCAGAGCTAATAATGAAGCTATAAACAAGTTCCATCCTCTGTCCTCATTCAGTAAGGAGCAAGCAGAAATGGGAACCATTGATTTTCTGCATGGCCCTGGATGTTCTGTGGATCTTGTCTGCAGACTGCCAACTATGTGCATCAATACAGACGTGCCTCGCTTAACCAATGGAACCCTTCAAAAGGCAGGAAGGGGAGGAGGGAGCCTGATTATGTCCAGGGTCGTCATAGAGGAAGTTACTTGACCTGGCTTACAGCCGATGAGAAACTTCCTAACTTAGCAGTGTATCGATTTATCTACTTTACATTAAAAAAAATTTACATTACAGACCAAATAAGAATGTTGTTTTTGGTTTTTTTTGCAAAACAGTGTCCCAGTGTAATGCTCTGTCGGTTCTGGTCAATAAAACAATGTTAAATAGTTTTTTTTATTAAATATGCATCAGTTTCGCTAAGAGGCGTGAGACTTTTTCTGTCAATCCAACTACAGCAGAGTTGCTCCTTGAGGGCAGTAGATTGCAGGTTTTAGATGTTCCCCTGCTCTAACACAGCTGATTCTAGTTAAATGGCTCACCTCAACAGCCTGTTGTCAAGTACTGTCCAAGCATTTTGACCCAATAATCTAATTTAGGTGTGCTGAAGCACGAAACATCCAGAACCTGAAAGACAGCAGTCCCAGAGGACACCTTTGAACACCCCTGATCTTCAGAGCCAACTGTCTGTCCTGCAGTGCAACTCCAGTCTACTAGTTGGCAGTAATGCCCATCGAAGCAAAACACTAACAGCCAAGGAAACCCAAAAGGAAGGGGAAAAAAATCACCAACCCGTGGACTGGGGAAGGAAACTGATCAGAAACATAGAAGAGGATCAGTGTAGCTGAAGAGAGCTACAAATGCTGGGATGAAACTGAAACTGAACTCACGTTATTTTCCCAAACTGTCAAAGTAGTTGAAGAAAAAGACCACATTAAGTCAGTAATATGGAAGTGGCTTAGGCTCAGTAAAAAATAAATAAATAAATAATAAAAATGCACAACAGATTAATGGAATATGTAAACATCGGTTGGTGATCACCAACACAGGAAACATGACAACTAAATGTGATGCAGAAACCTACAACTTTGTTCTGGGTTGGTAAGTAAATGGCTTGCGCTGATAACACTGCAGCTGCAACTTGTATCTTTTCATGTAATGTTTTCCTTCTCACCTGGAAAATCATCATCGAAAATGTCTTCTTTGACATCATTGATAAGACTTCCCATATAAACAGGGAAAGCCCTCGTGGTGATATTTTTAAAGAAGATGGTGATTTAAATTTGAACACATTTGGTTGTTTGTCTCTGGCCCAGCGATGTCCAGGGTGTACCCTGCCTCTCGCATGCTAATTGTTTGGATAGGCTCCGGCTTCCCTGCGACCCTGAATGAATATCTTTTAACACATGAGCAAAAACTGCTCCATGAGTATATGTAGTGGTTTGATGTCTTTCATATCTGGTAGTGCAGTTTTTGGTATACCTCAGGCCTGCTTATTCTGTTAGCTGCTGCCAAGAAACACATTATTTGACTAAAAAGCCACACTTCTCTGTATTCCTAAGATATCATACCCTATGGTCTGTCTGGAGGACTGCAAATTAGGGTTCACTTGCATTTTGGGGCCTTTATTAAGTCATGAATTGAGATTCTACTGCTCTAGTGCACATCCAGGTTAAATATTAGACCTTCCACTGAAGCTAGTGTGATCACTGTTAAACCACCAACCCACCATTTGTTTTTAATCTTATTTTCTTATTTTCACTTCATGTAAAACTGTTACAATAACATATACATTTATAAAAATAAATGTTAAAAGAATTCTTTCGGGTATTGTTAGCAAGCAATTACAATTATCTAAAAAAGGCTCGAGGTATGTGTGTGTATGCATATCTGTGTTGACAGCTTTAGTGTTTTTAGCTTTGCCAACAAGATTCTGGACATCTTACATCGGATCTCTAATAAACCTCAAACAGGTAAGCTTGTGCTGCCTAATCAACCATGTCACCACACACATCGCAGGCACTGTTTACATTTTCAATTAAGCTTCTGCCTCACTCGACGCTTTGTGTGTCTTTGTGCAAGTGTCTGAACCAATCACTTGTACAGGTTGCTGTTCGGGGCTCTCAGCAGGTAATTATGGGACTGTCAGTGCCATGCCATCTCTGATGGGCATCCACCATTAATATTTATGGTGTTCTAAATCAACCCCACACTGAGCTCTGTGACAGCAATCACCCCACTTTTTAAATATCCCCCATCCAGATCAATTCTGATTAGCATTTCAAGCACTTTGTGGAGCCACGCAGTCTGCTGAACTTCTCCTTGTTCTCAAAGATGAATAGAGACAGAGAGAGGAAGGCAGAGGAGCAAATTACAGCTGACACAAAGTCAAAACAGAAATAAAATGTGCCATTTAACAACCAAAGCCAATGTGACCAAAGAACTCCAGTTAACAATAAAACAGTCCTCAACCAGTGACATGTCAGGTCATATGCCAGCAGGAGACCCAGATGTAAAACCACAACAAAAGCAGCTGTGTAGGAATTTGTCTTTATTGTTGATACTGAAAGTGACATTTTGTTGCATTAAAGGTAGGCGTTTTAAGTCTTCTGTAAGCTTAGTCGCCTCTTTACCACTGTGGTGGTGCCATTTTCCAAACCTCTGTGCAGACTGAGCTTCTTTGTCTTCTCCAGAAGACAAACCAATCTGCTTATCTTGAAATCCAGAGGGAGTCAAGGGGTTTGTTTCTTCAGACCAAAATAATACGCAGGATGGTAACCTGAACAAGTAAATGGTGTAGGAGGGGTCCGATTGTGTGTCACTGTGTGTGTGTCTAAGTGGGTCTCTGCATCTGTGTTACTGAGTGTATAAGTGTAAGTGAAAGCCTCTGCTGGCCTAGAGGTGCCTGCACAGATGCTTATTTGTAGTGACAGGAAGGTTTGTTCGCTCTGTGTTCCTATTTATCACACAGAGATGATTGCATGGCTGATCCCACAGAGAGGACACAATCACCGCTACGACAGATATGCATGAGTAAGCAATACAGCTTTACGAATTTGCAGACATAATCTATCAGCTTGGATCAGCTGTCTTTACTGAGAATAATGAATATAAGCAAAGAGAGACTATGTGCTGAATCTGGAATTTGTTTTAGCATCTCTATGCATTCTTCATGAAAAATAGCCTGAAAAAGTTTTGGTGATTCTTAAATGATCACAGGCCTTCACCGTGCTCCAATTGCAAAAGAGTTCTGTGAAAAACAAACAAATGATCGACACTAACTGGCATTCGGGAGGAAAGAAAAGGCAGATGAACAAGCAGGAAAGAGCAAGAGAGACTCCTTTGGGGGGAAAAATGCTCTTTGCAGCTCTAGTGAAAATAATGATTCACCAAATGGAGCACTTTAAGGAAATTCACACTCAACTCTCCTGGCTCTCGTCCTCTCCCATTCTCTTTCTCTTCTGCTTCCATGTTACATTGTCTTTTCGCCTCCCGGGAGGAATATAACGCTGCTTCCAAAAAGCACAAACACACTCCATCCACTGCAAACACACACAAATGTATGTAACTCTACACACCCCATGCATGCAGCACAGGTAGGTGATATACACCTGTGAACCCCCAGAGTGAATCTTGACCTTTTCACATGAATCATGTTTCCTATGAATATCTTCTTTTATGAGCTTGCTTTTCAATGTGTCTATATGTGTGCTTTTCTCTGTCTTTATCATATGTGTGTGACTGTGCACGAGTGTCTTTATCTCTGAGTTTCACCGCAGAGTTGACCTTTACTTCCCCAGTTTGTCCCAGATTAGAACTGACACAGCACTCTGTTTCGGACCAAGCTGATACGCATACAGACATCAACACATACACCTTCTCAAAAACACACATTAAAAACACATGCATGCAGATAAATTTGCATGTGTGCTCCTGACAGCTTAAACCCTCACATCCCCAAAATGTCACCTGTTAAGGACCGCCTTTAAAGCTTGATTAAATATGCCTTTTGACATTTTTCACTACTTTGAAGAAGGAATTTTGAAGAGATTGGCCAGACAAGCTTGTACTGCTTTCATTTTATCAAACAAGACTAAAAGCCTGGTATAAGCGCAGCTATGAGAAAACTTAAGGGGCTGATGAAGAGCTCAAGTTATTGTGATCATTTAACTTTTCACGCATTTTAAAGGCAACTTAATCAATAGGTAAGAAATTTTAGCTCAAACAAAAACTGTTAATGTTTTTTGTAATGAAGTAAACATTCTGTCACCACAGCTAGAACAATGTCTATGGCCCAAAAAGTTCAAACATTTATCTGAGTGAGCTTGACTTGCTCACCCATGAGGATGAGATCTGTGTGGTGTTGGTGGTGGACGTGTTTCTGTCTCAGTGGGAGAGAGACCTGAGAATAAAGCTGAGACTGAGCTGAGCAACACTCTATTTCACTGATCGCTGAGCAGCATCTCAGCCACTGCCGCAGGGGGATAAGCTCACTTACCTAGCATGCATGTGAGTTTCTCTCAGAGTGTGTGTGTGTGTGCATGCATGTGTCTATTTATCTATCTCTATCCATCCCGTGTTGGACTAGAGTCACAACACAGTTTCCAATCTTTCCATCAGTGTACATCAATGTACAGGTCAGTGTGAGAGGATTGATTTCAGCAAGAGTGGGCGTGTTTCTCCCTGTGATGGTAGTTACTGTTAGGACAATGGACACAGCAATGAAAACCTTTGAAACAAAGGTCAGGTCACAGCTTGGTATGTGAGACCATCATATAGACATGTCTTAGTGTTTATATGTGCATGTCCTTAGTAAACAAAACATGTCCAGACTGAAAGTACTGATGAGAAGACAATTCTAACAGAATTCTGCTTACATAATATATTGTCCTTTTCAGTTCATGAAGTTGCCATTTTACTGCTCACTAACTAAATGCTATAGAAAGTCTGTTTTTTCCCTGTGCTCCATTCATATAGTTTCATATTATAATGTATTAACACAATACCAGTTTAAGGTCCCATGCACACCACTGTAAACACATGCATATATATATATATATATATATA
>JBAMHW010000015.1:9089066-9105866 GCA_037177495.1 Rhadinocentrus ornatus | reverse complement strand
CCCCCCAGGGCTGTGTGCTCAGTACTCTGCTGTACTCCTTGTTCACGCATGATTGCGTGGCCACCCACAGCTCCAATGCCATCGTTAAATTGGCTAACGATACGACCGTCATTGGCCCTAATCACCGGCAATGACAAGACTTCAGCAGGAGGCAGAGAGAGGAACCCCCCCCCCCTTTCCATCAACGGGGGCTCTTCTTCCTCCCCAGGCTACGGAGGCTCAACATGGACTCAAGGATACTCTGCAACTTTTTTTGGTGCACCATTTAGAGTATCCTGAATGGCTGCATCACCGCCTGTTACAGCAGCTGCACCGCCCTCCAAAGCAAGGCTCTACAGAGGGTGGGGAAAACTGCTCAGGACATCACCGGGACAGTCCTGCCATCAATGGAGGACCTTTACACCCAGCGGTGTAGGAGGAAGGCCACCAAAATCATTAAGGACCCCAGCCACCCCAGTCACAAACTGTTTTGTCTGCTACCGTCTGGCTGACGGTTTTGCAGCATTCAAGCCCGTATCACCAGGCTCAGGGACAGCTTCATACCGCAGACCATAAGACTTCTAAATGCTGTCCGCAGCAATGCCACCTTTAAATAACAGCATCTTCTTATTGCTTATTATATATTTTACTGTATAACTTATTTGTAATATTCTTGCTCTTTGTGTTCGAATATTTTTATTGTGGTTTATATTATTTTTATCATTGTTAGGTGAGCCTGGGATTCAAGAATTTCATTGCCAATAATTGCTGACATAATTGTTGTGCAATGACAATACATTCATTCATTTATTGATTAATTCATTATGAATAAATGTGAACAGATGAGAATAATATATGACCTTTCGACAGGGTTATCTTACCTGCTGTGATTAGAATTCACAGTCATCACTGGAAAGTGTCCATGCATATACCAAATGCGCCAGCATTTTAATGCCTCATCACTAGCACATCAAAAAGGCTTTTCTTTTTAAAGTACTCAGATTACTATTTTACTTTAGAAAAATGTGGTAGCTTTGCAGTTAAAGTAACCATTTAACACTTTATAATAACTGTTATCATATCTGCTTTGTGTTTTTGTTGCCGATGAGCTGCTGAGTGAAGCTGTGACTTCAGAGAAAACCAATGCATAAATTGAACTGTAGTTAATTACTAACTTCCTGTAACTTGGTAGGCTATATACATTGAGCCCCACATTGTTAATGTAACATTATAAATGGGGAAAGTGCTTCTGTCATTCCTGTTACTAGTCTGCAGATCATATACCACATGACTGGCTATCCAACAACTAGACAGCACTTTTTTAAATCTGATTTTGCCATTTTAGTCCATTTTTGGTAAAACAAATGTACTTCACTACTACTACAGCTGCAAAAGCTGACTTTGTGCAAATTGGTGAGCATGAAATAAAAGGTGTGAAGAAAGGGATGGGCACAGTGAATCATCTTGATATTCAAGCTTGGAAGACAAGATGGTAATGCGGTTGTGCCATAGACACAAACGGACATGACTGGATGCTGAAATGGATGGGGAGCACTTATAAAGATTGGCAAGTTTAAATAACAGTAAAAGAGCAAAGTAGAGAGTAGGCTATAATTGCCTCCGAGTAAGGCATTCTCACATACAGTAATGGCTTTGACATTTTAGCAACATCATTTTTATGTTGCTATTCAAAGTGCTATCTAAAAAGAGATGGCAAGCTGAGAGAAGACAGGGAAAACTGCAAAGCCTCAACTGGACAACAACTGAATTGCCATTTTTAAAAATGCTGAGAGGCTGAAGAGTAATTGCTCAAATTTAAAAATGTTCTTTGCTCTTTTAATTCAGTTATTTAAAAGTAAAATAAGAGGATTAAAATTGAGTGAAACTGTTAAAAAGCATGATTTATAGTATCATGCTGTGCTTTATAATATAATAGTTTAAATAGGAAAGTTTCCTCTCATATCACAGTAAATGATTAGTAATATTTTTCTTAGCCTCTAAAGAGGGGGATGTCAGGACAAGTATGACCACTTTATCTCTAGAGTGAGCTTTCTTCCTCCCTGGGGCAGGTGGAGCTCAGAGGGAGGGCAGCTGGTGTTACTTGGCATGAACCATGTGGCCATGTTCAGCCCTTCATACTTCATTAGAGTCTCCTGTTTGTTTCCTACCATTTTCTCTATTCTGTTCCATTCCACCGCCATCCCGACCTCATTTATCTCCACAGTCTCCTGTGGAACTTGTTCTCCCCCGGGTATGTCCAACAGAGGAAAAAGTGTTCATGTGCAAGAGGAAATGTGTTAGCATGTGTGTGTCTGTGTGCTTACACTATGCTGGAACTCAACATCATCAGTAACACTTTTTTTTTTACTTTAAGTCACATTTAATTATCCCATATTCTTCTTTAGTCTTTGATGCACTGTACACCTGAAGTCTAAAGTATGAAAGCATGTTGCATACCATATTAGAAAGTTTGAAATCAAACCTCCTAACATTGCATCAATTTTGGGGGTTTGATCTAAAGCTAAAGACAAATTGTATATTTCAAAGTGCTTTCACACGGGTTTATGTGCAATGAGATAAAAAAAAATAGAAAAACATGTCAAAAAGGATGACCATACATGTGCATATGCAAAACCAAAATCTACATTCTAATGCAGATACAGAAAACCAAACCTCCCATTGCCCTGTTAAAGCAGCAGCTGCACACAAAATCACCTGCTTTTACACCGGGAGAAATAAGAGTAAGTGGGTGTACATTGCAGACGGCCTCTACAACCTTTATAACTCTACTCTATTTTTTTTATTCTCTGCACCTCTTATTCTTTCTCCCCAACAGCCTCATTCATTGGCAAACTAGAAATGTGCAGGTTTATGTCCAACACAACTTGATTAGTCAGACTCAGACATAAAAAGAGTGCTGTGGCTGACCTAACTTAGCAGGTTGTTAGGAGGTCATGAGTTACACAACTGATGGGTTGCACTGATGGGCTGTTGGCTCTGGGGGGTGCCCGGTCTGCCGCATCTGGGTGGGGTGGCTGGGGGGTTGGTGTAGACCGGGCTTGGGGCTCGCTGTCCTCTGGTCCGCCTGGGACGTCCACCACGGGGCATGGTGGGAGGGTCATGTGTGATAGTGAGTGCTTATGGGTACAACGCAGGAGAGGGTGTGAGTGAGCGGTTATATGGGGTGGAGGTTGGAGTAGGTGGAGGGTGTGGGAGGGGGGTCAATTGCACCCTGGTTCCTGGGGTGTGTGGCTGGAACAGCTTGTGTTCGTGCGCCGGGGTTGCTGCTGATGGCCCGGGTCTCTGAGCTGCCCTAGTCTGCCTCTAGCCTCCGTAGAGGCGTGGTCGCATTTGCATGATCTCAATCATCACTCCTCATCACTGATCACTCCTTATGCCTCATCCTCTGCATGCTGACACAGTCACTGAGTTGTCCAGTGGGTTTATACACTAAGAGATCTCTTTTTTTTCTGTGTGTTTGTATCTGGTCAGTGTTGTAATAAGTTTGTAATATGTCTTTTTGATTTAGTCATTATTTAAAAACTCTTAATCACTGGCAGCTCTGTTTTTCTGTAAAAACCGTAGAAAATGTTCTGGTCTGTTTATGTACAAATGTAGCAGTTTGTTGTCTGGTATTAGGGTGGATTGAAGGGTCGTTGTCTTCTGTCTGTGGTGTTTTGGTCTCCTCTTTCTTCTTTCTGCTTTCCCTTTAGCTTCTTTTTGCTGTCTTCTTTCTTTTTCTGTCCCGTCCGGTCAGGTCCAGCAAGATTACATAGATTTCATGATTCAAAGTAAATAAATAACAGTAAATAAATAAATAAAGGAATCAGACTATCAAGAGGAGCCTTATACCCATAAGCCTCCCCAGACTATCATACTGCTTGCTATGATGCTGGATTTAAAAACAAAAAACAAAAACACAACTGATGGGTACAGAGACTGTGGTAAAAAATACATCCAACAAGTCCAAGAAATATTCAGCTTTTAATAGCCAGGAGTATTTGTGGGGAGGGGGCGCGATATCACATCTTTATAAATTGCAGGTAGTATTAACTTGCTAATACATCTATTCCACACTTAATTTCCTGGATAAACAAGTTCTTCAGGGTAAATCCAAAAAGGAAAAACATCTCCGCAAGAGGCATTATGTATCTATGAATGTGAGGAAATCACATTTAGACCAGCAAATTGAGAAGAAATTTATCTGCCATCTCACTCTGATTGGATATAATGCAACAGTCTCCCTGACCCAACGGATCTTAAAAGGTTGGTAATTGAATGAATTTACCTACTGCTCTCTCACCACATGAGACAAAGGGAAGTACTTTATCACAAAGACACATTATACAGATAAAGGCTTTTTTTTCTAAAAAAAAAAAAAAGACAAGTGAATTTGCAAGATCCACTTCCTTTCTAGGCAACACCAAAGCCAAAACCACATCAAATTTGACTAAAATGCAAGGACTTTAAGTACTCCTTGTTTGTCATGGTGCTTATAGTCATGGGAAGAGGATTACAATACTAATATTTAAACAAGGAAAACCTACCCCACTGTTAGTCTCTGTGCCTTGGGAGGAAGTGGTCATGTTGGCTTATATCATATCATGTCCGCATAGTGCAAAGCATTTCCCATGATCCATGAAGGAAAACAGCACAACCACAAAGTAATTGCAATTTGGAAGAAGCATGGTTAAAAAAAAAAAAAAAATAGATAAATAAAAAAATGTTTATTTGCCAGATAAGGTGACTTTAAACTGAGATGCATTAAACCAGCCAGACCTATGAATGAATATAGTCAATAAATCAGGTAGCTTTTAACATTCTCGCTGTGGGACTCAAGCCAATGCCATGTCGTTGCAATAGATTTGTGATTGCCTTATAAAACAGACTAAGGAGGCTTTGCCCACAGGAGCAAAAAAACCGAAGCAAGATTTAGAATGAATGCAATAATGGAGAAAATAGAGAGCGCCGAGAAGGAGGGACAAACACAACGGTGAACATATTGAAAGTGTCAGTGCCCCAGTTTACAGCAGATGGGGATTTCACAATGTGCAGCTCTCCTCTCGTTCTCCATTTACTATTCTTCCACTGAGGCTTAGCAAGAAACATCTCTTTAGTGAGACTGTTGTGGCTGTTGTCTAAACACATTCATATTCTGTGGCACTAACATAAGCAACAATTCACTGAAGGGATGTGAATTCGTCAGCTGTGCTATATGGTTACTTGTGTCTATAACAATAAAAGTCAACAAGCACAAGAGCAAATTGTTCCCCTCAAGCAGAAGAAACCATAGATGATGCTGTGTGACTGAGTTGATTCGCAAACATAAACACATCCTGCTGTCTGCATCCTCACGGATTACGGTTGGTCCAAGCAAAGAGCACCCAGCTCTGTAATGAGAGAGAAAACTTTTGGAGTGAATTAATATTGTCGATCTGAGGTGGTGCTGAGGTTAAGCACACCAGCCACCGCTTGTTTGTAAAATATGCTGGTGCGTACGGGTAATGCAGCCATGGCCAGGCTCACAACATCACTCACTTAAACCCTACAGATCCACTCGGATGAACTCAACAGCAATCCATCCTCAGCCCTCCATTACTGTACGTGCACAGATGCTCCTGGTGTCAGACACACACACACACATAACACACATACACACACATTACAATCAAGCACAGGCACCACCAGATGCTCACTCAAAAGAGAACATTGAATCAATTTACATTTTATTTTTCTACAGCGTTATGTGTTTACAGCTGTTTCTTCATAACAGAGATAAATTCAGCCTTCTCACTGTAAGTAAATGATAACTCTGGCATTTCATTAAAGCAGGAAAATCATTTACAGGCTTAGAAGTGTACAAAAACTATGCTGAAATTTTCTATAAATATCTGTGGAGCATTCCTTAATTTAACATCTGAATCAATTTTCTTTCTTTTTTTTATTTCAAATAATTGTATAAGAAAATATTTTGGACTGTAAACTGCAGTGAGCAGTTTGGTCTTGTAGCATGGAAATGTATGGTAATTATTTTTTCTTGAAAATTCACCAAATCCAATTTTCTCCCTTTTCTTCCACTGGTAATTGTAAATTCATTTTTGTGAACATGCACCAATTAAAAAAAAAAACAAAGTTGATTTTTACACTATTACAAAGCAGATGTTAATTCTGCTAAGATCAACAAACAGGCGTGATAAGACTATGGCACTTCTTTAATAAAACAAACCCTTGCCATTGTCAGAGAATTAAAATTACAGTTGCATCACAGGGAACTTGGACTTCACTACAGCCTTTTAAGCAATAGTAAGAATTTGGAAAGCTCCCCAATACAGTCATTTTTGGAGCAATCAAACAGAGCAATCGAGGTCCTGAGGCACTGTAGGGATTTACCCTGAGGTCACGTAAAGAAATCCAGAAGAGTACATAAGGTGTCGATTATGTTTATCCCTGGCTCCAACAGTCTGTTTTGCAGTGTTATGGTGAAATCTGCTGAGCTGAGGGCAGAAAGGAAAAAGAAGGGGTCAGCCTGGTGTGTAGGTGGTAGTTAACTTCAAATCTTTCACCACAGCTATTACCTCTTTGCCCGAAGAGTGAATGTGTCTGACTCAATTGTGACACTATTCCTAATGGTGCTTTCTCTTCTAAACAGAGTCTAGGAAGGACCTGCTGATCTCATTGTCTCTGTCTCAATCACTTGTGTGTCACTGAGGTCATTGCCGGTCAGTTTTTTTACACGCAAATGTGTATCTCCGCCAAAGCAAAGGTGACAGGGATGACACCATAACAGGGATGACTCACCCTTTGAAGATGGGCATAAAAGCGTCAGCCATTTACCTTTGCTAGCTTCAGGCTAATTTGTTCAGCAAGGAGACATTTAAAACAAAAATAATTGTGATTGCCTTTATCTTTATCTTTTTTTTTTTTTTACCAGGCCTGTCCAGTTCTTTTTATATCCTGACTGTAGGACATCCAGATCCTAATGGAGAGCGGTTGTCTCTATTAATAACCATTAGTTTAGTTTCCTTACCTCACTGGACTGCCTGATTAAAAATTAAATGAAAACTCTAATGAAGCTGCTATCTCTCTGGTCACTAGGCTTTCCCGAGTGGGTTTAAAAGGCCAAATGTGGTCTAGCCCCTAATCTCCTTTCACAATCCCCACACCCTCCCACCCCAACACCCCATTCATACACAGCCCCATGCCATAGTGCCCAATAACTCACTATCTCACCAGAGCCATCCTGGCAATAGCATCTGCACAGATTGTATCTCAAGCGCAGCGATGTCAAGCTGCATCAAGCCCTGGTGCAGGCATTAGCACATGTAGCTAACCAGAGAGGCTGCAGATTGAATTACAACTCAGCCTCATGTGGACAGGATGAACAGAAACACATGTGTAGCTGTCGCTGATTTAATGAGCACATTAAGCACATCAGCACTCTAAACATTAAGCGTCTGTACAGACATCTGTAGTTTGTAAGCATAAGGGATCCTCTTACTTAATGCAAATAAAAGTACTGCATTTCCTATTTTTTCACTTTACGGAGGTTAGTTTAAAAAACGGAGCTTGTTTACACAGAGACTACTTTCTCTATACACGCTTAAAAAAATGAGAAAATACAGCAATAATTTTTAATCTTTATTTCTGTGGCATCATTTAACAGAAAGGGTTTAAAAATCTCCTAAAAAGAAATATAAAACAAAAGAAGGAATTCTAAAGACCAACTTACATCTTTGGATGTGAAAAAAAATGACAGACCAAAAACTAAACATGAAAAATGAACATTAAAGATCAACCCTGGATTATTAGCATTTCACAACTTTGTAAAACTGCATTTTGAGCTTTCTGTAAGATCTAAAAGCACAAAAAGTATAACAGGGACAAGAGACAAAAGGGAACAGTTAGCGCAACAGCATATCAGCTAGGCTTCAATCAATAGCTATTTACTCCCTCCAACTGGCTGGGGACAAAAACAAGAGAGAAGAAAGTGTGTGAAAGAGAGATGCTGAGCAACAACAACAACAGCAATCAATTTCAGTTGGAAAAAAAAGTAACCTTAAGTCAAATGTTGCAAGGAAATGAGAAATATGTGAACTAAGAAGCAACTAATAAATGCCAAACTCACTCCATCCATCTTGCTCTATATGCTGCATTTGAGATGTGGTGTGTGTGTATGTGTTTGAGTAACCTGCTAGAAACCTATCAGGTAAATCTGGTAACTGGACCAGGGTGTTTCTGAGGAAATGTAAGTGTTAGTCTATAGAGCAGACAGTTAAATAGGGAGGGGAGATCATCTAAAGGTGTGAATTGTGTTCAAAAACCTGTATGAAAAAGTGTATTGGAGAGTTCTGCAAATGAAGGACTGTGCTGGCTTCGCTGGACTGAGAGAGACTGGGATAGCGAGAGCACAGAGATAAGAGAGCCACAGCAAACAGCAAGTCAGAGCAAGTAATGGAAAAAGGAGGGGTTGATGAGAAAGAGGGACTCTGAAAGAAGTAACAGGGTGGGCATGAGTGCTGTACTTGGGAAATGCAGAGGCAGACAAGCTGGCTTGGGTCTGACAGTAAGGGTTGTGAAGCTTGAACCAGCATTGCTCTGATGAAGAGAGCATGAACAGACATTAGAGGTCACATCTCATCCTGCAACACCAGCCCTGTAATTGAATCTGAATTAAAGCCCGTTCTCAAATATCCCATCCCACAGATCATCGCTGAGTGTGTTACAGCCAAAGCCTGAGCTCTGTGCTGTACAGTACATTAAAACCCTTCATTACCATGAATAAATCGCCTAACAAGATATGAAGTGCCACTCCACATCGAGTTTTTCTCTGTACAAGGAGAACCCAGGGTACCCTGGGATACAGAGGGAGTAGGAAGGGGGATGCGTAAAGAAAAAAAAAAGAAAAGAAAGACAGTCCAATAACTGTCAGCGACAATGAATTATACATGAGTTGTAGTTTTAACGCTGTCTGTTCACTCCCCCACTTTGTCACTGTTAAATATTCACACCAACATCTTTGTAGGCTATTGTTAATTACTCATCACAACAAAAGGTCTCAGTCGGAAATTGCCATTGCCAACCTCCATTAAAAAGTGTATGAAGCTTACTGATAGTGCTATCAGATCAAATGGGTGTCAGTGCAGCCTTTTTTCCTTGGCAGAGACTGTATTGATTTTGTGGCGATGGTAAAATTAGGATACATTTGGTTTCTTAAGCAGATTCAATAAAAATTTTCAGTGCAAAATATGAAAATGCTTGAGTGGCATATCTAATTCACAGAAACTAAAGAATATAGAACAAAAAGCATGAACTGAAAAGTGTTATCTTCTTGATATTAACCTGCTATTAACAGGAGCTTATAAAATTTTTACCTCTCAGTTTGACACGCAGTTTCGAGCTCCTTGTAACCACAACATAGATGTATAAAGTAAAATTCAAGAGTTATTGTGTAATGCATTAAACCAGCAAACAACAACACCTACCTTTCGAAATGGGAAACATCTTGCAATGACGCGTAGTTTGCTGCTTTTAATAGAGAAAAGTAATCTCTTTAACCTTTCAGGTAACATCATACTGTGAAAATAAATTTACATGTAGTTTGTGTATATATATATATAATAGAGAGAGAGAGAGATTTCTTTGATCGGGCAGAGAACAGAGTGTGCAGGCAACAAGAACTTTGCCTCCAGAAGCAGAAATGTACACTCTTTAATCCTCAGGTACTGTGAGCACCAGCACACAGAAACCTTGAGCTGTGTGGCTTTTACTCTGTTGGCCTGGCTAACAAGGCTGCAGGGACACACTGGATATGTATGTGAATACTTCTTAATTCTATTTTCAAACACTGCAAGTGCTCAGAGTGCATCCACACATGTAAAATGGGATATCCTTGATTGTATGATAATGTTTGTAGCATATTGGTGAGTTCTGCACCAGGCAGACACAATCCAGAGTGAAGAAATAGAAGTCAGTGTATGTGTGTGTGTTTAGGACACTGGGAGTGGGATGGTGGTGGTGGGGGTTAGGGTTGGGGAATAGAAGGTGTAAACACACCAGCCTACAAGGATTGGGCTAATATCCAGTTTGTTCTCTCTCGCCTCAGCTCCACGGTGGCTGCAACGCAATTTCTTCCAATTGACCTCCCTGCCACCGGCACAATCACTCTCCACCGGAGACACAACGGCCCCAGAATACGGAGCAGCCCAGCAGCGCGAGCCTGATGCTGGAGGAGTCAGCTCTGAAAGGAGGTGGGGACTGAAGCAACTACAAGACGGAAATTAGATGAATTAGAGAGCGAGAGGGAGAAGGCACAGGGAGGTGAAAGAGTGAACTTATTCTGTAGTGTAGTGGCAGTGACAAAGCACAAGCATTTAAAGATCAGCTAAGGAGGAAATTAGAAACATTACAGCCAGTAGTGGTTGTTGCCTTCTCTGTTTGACTTTTACTTGTTTTTTCTCTGAATGGTGTTAATGAAACTGTAAAACTACAATCCAAGCAACAAATTAACCAATAAAATGTTAGAAAAGAAAGAAAACTTGTTAAACTGATAGATGCATTATAAGACTACTGAAACAAGTAAGCATTCAAATGTCTAAAAGTAAGACAGCAACAACACAAACGTTAGGCACTCACCTAAAGGCCAAGAGCTAGATTTATGAGAGCAACAGCCCAGCCAAAGGCTAAAAGGCTTTATAACAGCAAAGGATTGGCAATAAAAGTGAGGTTGAAGCCCTCTAAGAGCAGCACTCTCAGTAATAGGATTATTAGAAGTCAAGAGCATGACCATCTTAACTCTTTCTGCTGCAGGAATCACTGAGAAGCATCTCTTCCACAGTTGGAGCAGCTTTGCTGATGGTGCAGGAAAACATTCTGATTCTGGGCTGGGCTCTGGCCCTTTAAAGTCAAACACACACACAAGTACACATGTTGCCAGCCAAAACAGAAAGCAGATGCTCAGTTTTTTGCAACATACTTATTATTATTGTCCAATTAAAAAACCCAGAGAAGAAATGAATAGATTAGTTTCCAGATATGTGAAGAGATAGATGAAAAGGAGTAATAAGAAGAGTAAGGGGTTGATGGTTCCTGGATTATCTCTGATTCTCACTTTATTCAATGCAAAGTGCTGACTCCACCATGCCTTCCCCTGCAAGACAGCACCCTTCACTCTCTTGCATTTTCACCTTGCCCATGGCAAGTCTGCGGGAACTGTTCTTCTCATATTTTTAAATGTTAAATGAAATTAGTGCAATGCATCAGTGAGTTCATTTTTCCCACTGAAAATCACTTGGTAATCTGCTCTGCACATGAAAGGAAAGCAGCAGGGCACCTGAAGGTCGGCCACATCTCTTCGCTCACCATGCACTTCTCCTTTTCAAACATGGGAGTAAAATTATTGATTTTTTTTTGTCCACTTCCTTCTGCTTTATCCCCCTCTGCAGACTTATTCCTGTGTTCTTTATCTCTCTCACTATGTCTCTGTGTGCTGCTCAGCTGAATTTGTTGGATGTGCTGTGTTTGGCTCCCCATTAAACTCTGTGAGGCAGCAGACCAGTAGGGCATCCTTACTGTGCTGCGTTTTATGTGAGTCCAAGCAAAGTATGTTGGCATGTATTTATGCACAAATGTACACTTGCTTGTACATTTTTTAAAAGAGAAAGTACACTTTCTTTCAGGATTTACATCTCAAGACCTTAATTATAATTTTTTTTTAAATTATTTGTTCCTTACCAGGTCACTGTTGAGGTAACCTAAGATAAACAAAAATGCTATTATTTGCTGTGTTATCATTTATTCAACAAAAACTAAGCTAAAATGCACAAGCTGTGTTATACTAAGTATACCCAACAATTCAGTCATTCATAGAACCACCTATAACTTAAGTAATGGTTTTCTGTATGACATTATCAGTCTCTGGATCACGTTTTCTCCCGTTATTCCATCAGTGGTTTGCCAGAATTTGTTCATGCCCAGTTCTCGTATGGTTCTGACACAGCATTTCAACTGGGCCTGGACCTGGACATTAATATTTTCAGTCTTCCTGTTGTAGATTTTCAGCTGTACTTGGCATAATTCTACTGTTACATAACCCACTTTCAGTTTCAGCCTTCAGACAGATGGCCTCAGATTTGACTCTAGAATACTTTGATATACTGAGAAGCTGATGGTTGACTCAATGACTGCAATGTTTCCAAGTCTGCAAAACCAGCCCAAATCATTTAATATGTTGCATTTTTTATTTGTTTTTTTCATTTTTTTTTTTTTTTTTACAAATATTGTGCGCTGCATTATGATCAAACATATTCACCTTTGTTTCATCTGTTCAAAGACATTGTTCCCGAAGTCTCAGATGATGCAGTTCAAATCTAAGCTGTACTGTCATGTTCTTTTTTTAGAGAGAAAGGCTTTCTCCTGGCCACTCTCCCAAACAAGCCACACTTGTTCTGTCTTTTTAGCATGGGCGCAGATGGCACTAGGGACGGGGGGGATGTGCCCCCCCCCCCAAGATTCTGAGTTTTTCCTGTTATTTATCAATGCATAATCAAAAAAGGACTTGTTAAAAAATGAAATTTCTAAAGATTGCGTCCCTCACTACACGTCTTGTCCGTCCCTGGTACCTCAACATCATTAACATTGTCACAGAGAGGGTCAGTCCGCCTGGTCACAAAGTTATGGAGGACAATGCATGCACATATTATGTTACATGCTCCCAGTGGTTTCACTCGTAAGTAGTTAAGGCATGCACACTGTCTCTTTTACCTGTTCTTTACATGGCCAATAGTGTCTTTCCTTTTGGGTATAGTGTTAAAACAACCAAATGCTTCAGACCAGTAAACTGCCAAAACCTCTGCTTTTAAAGAGGTCCTCACACCTGTTGATCAAATACTCCAGTCCATTACCAGCACCTCTAAGCATGTGAGTAGTAAGAGTGTATCATTTTTATACACTGATTCTACATCTTGGCATGGTTTCAAATAAATGAATAATGGCCCATTCTAATATGTCATGTGTTTATGGCAATTTTAAGAGCTGGTAAAGATTTATATAAATATATTTCATGATGCGTAAAACTTTTAAACTGGTGCACTTTACATACACAAGTCAAGATGTTCCTTTCTCTTTTATGTGAGTATGCTTAACCCTTTAAGCCCGAACGGCCCACCGGTGGGTCAAGCAGCTGTAAGCACAAGTTCCAGGGCTGCCAACTCTTACACATTGGCCGTGAGATCACGCATTGGAGTGAATTATCATGCTTTCACGCTAATCCTCCGATTTTTCATGCTGAAACATACATCGGGAGGTTTGGGAGGATTCACAGTGGGGTGCATTACTCTTGGGGAGCCGCCGGTGTCCCAGTGAAACAAAAAGATCATATCATGGGCCCGTTCCCATTTAAATATCTAAGAAGAATAAGGAGTTGTGATGTGCAGAGATAAATAAGTGGGAACGCACCTATAATATCATCTAAGTATCTAAAAAGAATAAATAGTAGTTGATGTGCGGATTAATAGTGAAATATCTATTCATCCTATATCGACATTAATAAAACTAAACTTCCAGGATAAGTTAGAACTACGTCGTCCTCTGCCTGTAGGCATGTGTGGAAAAAGACGCAGCGTCGCAGCAGCGCGTCGCAGCAGCGCGTCGCAGCAGCGCGTCGCAGCAGCGCTGTTTATTCATTTCAGTCCGACACGCAGTGATGAGTGGAGATATTTTAGCTCCCCAAACAGCAAGGGTGCGCAGTTTGATGTGTGTGTGAAGCAAACAAACTCATATTTATTTATATTTACAGAAAGAAATTATTATAAGTGATTGTTGGAAATTTTCTCCAAAAAATATGTTTTAAAAATTATGTTGAAATCTATTCTCCAGAAAATGTGACTGAGTCATTTTTTTATTGAAGCTGCAGTCCTTACTTGGAACTGCCTGACTAGGAACTGCCTGACTGGGAACTTATTCTACTCTGTATCTTATAAGATGCAGGCTGGACAGCTTTCTGATTCATCCATCCATTCATTTTCTATACTGCTTAGTCCAATTCAGTGTTGAGGGGAAGCCAGTCTGACAAGGCACACATATCTTGAGAAATTATTATTATTGTGAAATTCTCTTTGTCTTGTCTCAGTGTCCCTTCCTTTGTGTAGTTGAGTTGGTTCGTGTTTTATTTTTAAAGTTTCTGTTGGTACTTTGAAAACCTATTAGTAAATCTTTTTTTTTTACATATTGTTACTCCTGAGTGCTATATTTTACCTGCACAAAATGAGTCTTGTGTCTTGCTGCCATGTATGCGGCAAAATTTTGGTTGGTTCGACCAAATCTCCCTTTTATGTATGTGGCAAATTTTGGTTTGTTCCACCAAATCTCACTCCAAGGATTATTGAAGCTGGCAGGTCTGGAGTTCTTATGTGTAAAAAAATTACTTTAGTTATGTAAGGATATTTTATTTATGATGTGTCTCAAAGAAGAATCCCTAACGTCACTAAATCAACTCTCCAAGTGCATTTTGTCAACAATGTATTTGTTTTATAACAACTTAAAAATATGAATGCAACAACTAAATGCAACACAATGCACGATCCGTTCACTCCACCACAACATTTTGAGCATCAAATGAAACTACAAAAGCTGCACTTTCAGATGATACCAAGCAAAATCAGATTTTACCTGACCACCTTACGTCAGTCTGAAAACACACACTTTAGCCCACCTTTGCTTTTCACAGCCAGCGAATCAGATTCCATGTTTACCACACAGCACATCACCAAACCCCAAAACAATTCTTACCAAAAGCAATGTATTTTATTTCCTTACCTTTTTGTGGTAATTTTAAGTCTATCCACACTGTTTTTCGATCAAAATTCACTTAACTGCGCCATGCGCTTGTTTTTCACAAGCTTCCATTCACTGCCATCTTGCCGACTTCTCGTTGGTCTTGGAAATATAAATAAAATTTGATTACATTCTACATCTCACGAGCTTTCCAACGATACACTTGAATGAGACTTCATCCGTCGCATAGATATCCTTCCTTATTGTATGTGATCCGCTACGCACGGTGGCGCAGCACACATAGCTAATATAAAACATCCGCGATTTCTTTCATTGATTTAGAGACTTTACTCATTTACAACAAAGGCTACAAGTGATCAGCGTGTCCAAGAAAAAAAAAGTTTGTTTATAATGCGTCTCTGGGAGCTGGTGGATCATTTAGTCGCGACTCACAAAAATTTTACATTCTTCTATTTCCTTGTGTCGCATAAGCCCCCGTATGCACGTCTACGTGAACGAGCGCAACGTTTCACATGCACGAATGTTGCTGTCGCTTGGCTCAAGGAGGGCAGTGATTTTCCCCTCATCGAGCAAGTTCCATAGAAAATTAAGAGGGAAGGAGCTACGTTGCCTCCCGTGTGTCCGGCCTATAACTTAAGAGGTGTTTGCATCTCGAGTTGAATTAAACAAAAGCGGCTGGGACTGTGGGAGGAGTCTTTAGCAGCGTGCAGCGTATGCCAGTGGCGCTCGATTTGAGAGGCACCAAACTGCAGTTAAGATGGCGGACAACAGCGCTGCTCTATTCCGGAAGTCAGGTAACCTCGACACCGGAAATTGTTCTTCTTTGTGTGGCAGCAACACGCCCTACTTGTGTCAAGTCTGCCGAACCTGAAGAAGAAGTTCTTCTACTGGAAACAAGACGTGACGGAGAAAGAATGTAAGTAAAAGAGTGTTTTAATGATCTTCTATCTAACAAGTGGTATCGTCTCTAATATGCGATTTTTTGCTCTCTACAAATACAGCATGTCAAATATTTAGAGGTCATTAGTTGCTGTTTCTTAACCAAGTGTGTCCACCAGAACCACAGCATTCTAATGCAGAAATATCTCTCAGGAAATAATTATTTCCTATCAATACATCGCCCACCTCCCTGGATAAATGCCCCTGCTTTCACTCCTTCTTCCTCTCCCTCTTCCTCTCCCTTCATCAGATGATCTGAGTCTGCAAGTCATAAAAAAACGTTTTCACATGATAACATTAACTGTTAGCAGTAGCTTGGTACTAAATACATGGAGAGCACGCTTGTAACTTATTGGCATAAAAAAAAAAAAATATGTATTGTTCTATTCCTCATCACCTGACGGGACACTCAAACTTCACATTTATGAATCTCTGTGGCTTCCGTAGTCATAATAACACTCTTAAGCAGTGAGGCTCCAGTAGAGCACTACTCGGTTGCTTGTAATATATTAGCGCACCACTAGATGGGAGTAATTCTTACACACTGGGGCTCAGTGCTTAATTTGTAAAGCCGGAGGTACCGGAACGCAGAGAGGGGGTGGTTCCGGCGACTCAAAAGTGGGGCTCGAAATAACGAAACACACAGACACACAGACACACAAACACGGCCAAGCTATAAACCCCTTTAGGTAAATCCAAACATCACTGTGTGCATAACAGGGCAATATTTATTTTAATTTCCGAACGTTGGCCTGACAAAAAAGAAGAAAAAAAAAAAAGCGTTTACTGATTGCGAAATGTAAAAAGATAAAACAAAATAAAAACGAAACCGTTACATTTCTTTTATTAACAGCAATAGTATTCTTTGGACTAAAACGTTTATCCATCTGAGTGAAAGCTAACTGCAATCTTATAATTACTGGTGCCAGTGTAACCTCATCCTCTCCCTCCCTCCGTTTCTGTAGCCTTGAATTCACCTTAGAATACCTCTAAATTATGCAAACAAAAATTTTTTTTGTGTAACCTCAGCGGGTAATATACAGTAACAAAACAGAAAACTATTCAAAACACGAAACAAACATTTACTGTATA
>JBAMHW010000015.1:9070025-9085972 GCA_037177495.1 Rhadinocentrus ornatus | reverse complement strand
CTCGAAGATTTCTAAGTGGGAGAACTTGCAAAATAGCAGGGTGTTCAAATACTTATTTTCCTCACTGTATATATATTTAACAAGGATATTTCTATATGTGTTTACTTTAAGGAGATCGTGAGTTATGTATATTTAAAATATCTACCAGCAGAGCATGGTTACAGAAAAAAATCATAAAGTTTTAGTGACAAAAGGACACAATCTAGAAATTCACAACTTATTAAGATAAGAAAAACGCACTAGTGATCAATTAACACACTTAATAGAAAATATTCAACAGGAATTCAGAAAGGCACATTCAGTCAGACCTTTGTATGAAATTCTCCAGATTTCCGGACCAAAATATTATGTTATGTAAAATCCGATTGGTGTCAAAGCTAAACATTAATGACTTCAAAAGGAGGTGGTTGCTCTGTAGTTCTTTGTCTTCCCGGTCAGTCTGTAATGTTATACCCAGACAGCGCTCACTGCCAAACAAGCATAGTTTTCCACAACCACCTCCTGTCCTTACATCCCTATCGGCTTTCCCTCACTTTTCATGACGTCTACTTTGAGACTGATTTCACCCACATAGTGCAGACAGCTAGCTACTGTCCCACGATACGGGCTCCCAAGTGTCAGATCTGGGGCATGCTATGACACTCCGGGCAGGCCTTCGGTCCATCCTCACACACTGACACTTTGTTCACTGTCACACTCTGCTAGGACGTGCCAAGAAAACAAAACTATGTCTGCTCAGTCATTCCTCACCCAATGCACAAGCAGACACATGTGATAGCAAATATCTGGCATATGCTGACGCACACACACATACACACACACATACATAAATACCCCTCCTTCTGTAAACTACTCAGCTGGAGGAATACTGTGTCAGCTTTTGCTCAGTGGGAGAGACGAGAAAAAAGATGGCAGAAAGTGGCAGAAAAAGAGGAAGAAAAAAAGCTCAGATAAAGAACTGAATATGTAGAGAGAATTCACGAGGACGGCAGCATGAAAGAAGCCCGGTGACATGAAGGGATATAAAGATCAAGAATAGAGTGCAAGCTCAGGAATAGACAGAGACAGAGCAACAGACAAGGGAAGAAATAAGAAAGCAGAGCTTCCATCTTTGCTGGCCCATTTGGCATTCTTCTCGCTGTCCAGCTTCTCAACTGTGCAGCTTAGCAATTCAAAAGCCTCTCACATAGTCTAGACCTGGCCTCCAGAATTTTCTTTCTCCTCTTTCTCTTCATCTTATTTGCTCTCAGTCTCTTGAGAGACCCTTAACACCACCTAAACTCTTCAGTGTGATGCTGTCCAAGAGAACTTTTGACATGGGGGATGTTTCTGTCTGAGTGTCTTCATTATCTTCACCAGTTCACTTGTAATGAAGAGTCTACCTTTTTAAAAGTTAAGAGTTTAAGCATAGATGAATTCATATTCCATCATATATATGCAATAAAATAATGATATTGGCTTTAATAAATGGCAAATTATAGATAAACATACAGTACTCCTGTCCATGTCTGCAAATTATGTCTCTATCTCTCTGTAAACCCCAACCAACACAAACTAATGAAGTTGGGAAAGAACACTCCTGCGTTATAAAAGGCATGGGGTGAGTTTAATTAAACAATGCTAATGAGGAACTAATTAAATGCTTTTCGATCAAAACAAGCCAGTAATTACCTGGAGCAGAGATGGATAATGAGCACACTACAGTCACTCGCAGACAGGCAAACCAATGGAGGCCTGAGCGGATCAATTCCCTTAGTATTAATGGCCGCTCTCGTCTCTCTGTCTCCCTCTCTCCCATGTCTTTCTCTGGTCCAATTCTTTCAATATGTCAGACCATAGAGAGGATGAGTGAGGGCTGACATGAAGCCTGGAGAGTAGCTCTTGTGGAAATACTGTATCTTGAGTGTTGACAGAAACATCAAACATGCTTTTTATGCCAGTGTCACTCACTTACTGTCTCTCTCTTTCTCTTTGTCTATTGATCCTAATCTCCCTCTCTTCTTCTCTAGTGGTTTCACTGGTCTCAGAATTTCTCTCTGAATAGAAATTAGCTGTGTGGAGGGAAGCCCTGTAGAGTAATCCTCTGCAGTGACGCAGTGGTCTACCCTTTCTGGTCATACTGACAGGTAGGTGTCCGTGCTCGGGTTCCTCTGTTGGCACTTAAGCAAAGTCTATCTAGTCGACAAGGTCACTGACGCTGAGACCGGACAAGTCGCCACATTAAAAGCATAAGAATGCTGTGAGGAATATGCAAGGCACACCTCATACATATATTCTATCTAGGCCACCTTTTAAGACAAGAAGAGAAGTAGGAATGTCAGCTGAGAGTAGTTGCAGATGAAGAACCGGACATAATGTTTGTGTGAAATTCTGCGGAGTGACAGAGAAGCCCAGAGGTCTGTTTGATAAGAGAGTAAGAAAGGATATGACAGTGGAAAAAAGAAAAGTCAGAAAGACAAAGGGGCAAGGAGGTGATCGGAGTGTGGTTGGACATGGGAATGTGATGAATGGCCAGACAGAATAAGGCTGGACATGTGGGATATTCAGAGACAGATCCAGCAAAACGAAAGAAAGATAGATGGATGGATAGATAACAATGCCCTCATATTTTTTCTTCCTGTTGATCCTCGTCTCACAACTAAATAGATTATTTTCTCAGAAATGCTTCAGTCAACAGAGAACAGTCAGCATCATCTGTGTATTTTGTCTTGTTTTTCTTCACTCAAACAATACTACAAAAAGCTCTTAATGTATATTAACAGAAGCCTCAATACAACTGACATGGGGACATTTACAAAACATCACTTTGTCAAGCCAAAACAGCAGACATGCCATGCTGTTTACAGAGAAAAAATGGAGATAATAAGGAAGTAGCTTAAAGACCCAGTACATGGAAATTCCATATCTATAGCTCTTAAAAAGTAGTGCTAGATAGAAATATTTTTAAATTGCATCAATATTATTAGAGTTCTTACTGTATGGTATATATTCCTTATTGTACACTATATATATTGTAGAGTGTATATTCTACGCAGCAGGTACCTGTCCACAATATTACAGACACATTGTACGCGGTACACAGGTATGCAATTGCACCACATCCTGTGTAACGAAATAGTGGTTAAGCCAAAAAAATGGTACAATAATAAAAATAAAAGTTATTGAATGAAGTGAAAAGAAAATGCTACTTTATATTCTAAAAAAAATTAAAATATTACTCTTTATTAGCTAAGTTTTACTTCCGATGAGACAATTCATTTGGACAATGCATTTATTCAAATATAGCTACGAGGACGGTTTAATTATTTTTCAGTAAAGTTGTGCAGCCTGGGAGCACAAGGGGCATAAAAAATTATCCAGCTAATCCTCAGGCATCTGTAGCTTGATGAGTCCTGCTGATAGAGCCTGAATGGTCAAATCATACAATACTGCAGAGCCTCTTAATACTTTAAGGGGGTAAGACTACATTTAAAAGAAAGACGTACATTTAAAAAAATGCAAAAAATGTTCTATTCATAGATTTTTATATATTTATCTGTTTTGCTCAGAGCTAAAAAGAGAATTTCTGTGTCAAAGCATCTCAGACACAATGGCCTCCAAATAGAGCGGAAAGTGTTACATCAGTGGTTCTCTGTGGGCTGATACTGAAACCCAAACTCACTCCAGCAGATAAAGTTTGTGAGAGGGAAAGGTTATAGTCAGCCGTTTTGAATGTCACATGCCTAAATGCAAAAATGAGTAAATGCAGTTCACACAAATCTAGGCCACTTTTAAAGTGCTATAAAGTGTTGTATTCCAATAATTCATGGTGAGTACAAAGCTTGATATAATTCTTTGCAGACATCTACGTATGTAAATGAACACTGGATTATCATCAGTCTGTGTTAACAGAATGTGAGCACATAAATTATTTATCCTCAGAAAGCCTGCTTTAGATTGTACCAGCGATACTGATGCAGTAACCTGTGTTAGTGCTTTAAGGAGGAAAGGGCAAATGATCTGTTATGAGCTTGTTAAGTAGCAGGGTCGTAATGTACCATCTTATTCAACCACACAGATTTAAAGGGAGCAGAGATGTGTCACTTCTAAAACTGTCCCTGCAAAATGATGCATGCACAACTCATGAATTGTTTGACAATCGATTAAGCAACAAGCTGTGACAGATGTTTGTTTGCTGACTGTAGTGTATTTATGAGCAGGAGGGAATGAGACAAACACTTCAATCACAAATATACACACATACACAAATACATGACAAAAGCTGTGGAAATGCGTGAAATTCCTCCAACTGTCTTCATCATTGTGAGAAACAAGGTGATTTTTCTGATTGATGACTTATTTGATAGAATTTAAAGCTGTTCATTTCTCCAGATAAGTATACTGCTGACCCAGATTAGCGAGACTCAGTAGCTTCAGCCTCTGCAGGACAGAGCAACTGACTGCAGCAGACAGCTGCCTCAGATCACACTACATGTATCTACCTCCTCTCACACCTACTCTCATCTCCTGTCGTCTCTTTTCGTCTTTCTCCTCTTCTGTGAAGAAGGGGGGAGGGAAGACAGATAAGGCTGCTGCTTCAGAAATTACCTATCACAGCTTGGCAATGTGTCCAGCGAGGCTGTCTGAGAAATGCTGAATTTGTCCATCCAGCCCAATTGAAAGCATTACGTTAGCTCAGTTTTCAGCTGTCATTTTAAATGAGTCAAGTTCAGCAGGTGTGTGAATAACAGAGTGGCGGCAAAAATGGGAAACAAACCATGCTCTCCGCAGCTTCTCTTCCCATTTCTTTACACTGAGATTAACCCAGAGTGAAGACTTTCACAATCTCTGATCAGAGGACATTCATCACCCACAGCAGAAGCAGGCCAGATTTGAATTAAGTTTAGATAGCTCTGTGGGGCTGCATGGCAGCTACACACCGCACTAGATATATAACTGCTCTCTGCCGTTGTATTAAAAGAGCCCATCATAAATTATAATAAAACAGCATGACAAGACCCAGCGCACTGCTATTACCAAATCTGCAGTTATAAAGTACAGAAGTAATTCTGGGTAATGTGTATGTATTACTTACAGACTGCTGAGGCTACGTTTATTTATTATCTCTTTGTAAGAGCAGCACATTTCTGTGGGAGTTGCAGGGGATGTATTCAAGTTATCCACAGAGCCAGCACTTTGATCATACAATCCCCCACCAGCAAGTTCTTTGTCTTTAATCCCAAATTCAGAATTTTGTTTTAAGACAACCATAGACGTTTTTATAGGAGCTTTTGTTCACATTGCTTGTTTCCAGGATGTTCAGAGGCTAAGGTCACTCACCTATCCCACATAGCCCTTAATTTGGTTGGCTAAGTGTACACAGGAAATGTCAGCCTACTCTGCTCTGTCTCTCTTTATGCCTGGGAGAGATGTAGCACCCCAGTGTTACATTGATGTTTTATGCTCTATCTGGAACACATCTCTTAGTAACATGCCACAGCCTAACTGGATCACAGATGAAGTGATATGATTGGAACAGATGGTTTGAGGTTCACTTGTTACCACTCAGGTTTCCTATAAAGGCCCAGAACAGGCTTGTGAGGATAAAAATGCCAAAGGTGACAATAGCTTAGTTGTTCTGCTGGAAATGTCTATGTGAGTCACTCAAAGTGGCGTATCTTCAAAGAGAATGTGAGTGGGACACGAGACAGCCGATGGTTTCTGAAGGGATGTTTGAAGAATTTTCATTCCGAAAAGGCCTTCTCTTCCTGTCATCCTCCAAATGTGCCAATACATTTTGTAGCTGCCATCAAGTAGAACATTTTTACTAAGCAGGATGGGAAACTGAAAAATGAACTGGAAAATAATATTGGACATTCTCTTCCTGCTGGTTAGTTTTTACTGTACAAATTATTCTCCACTGAATTGATTAAGGCTGAATATCACCATTATGGCCTTTGGTAAATTCAGCCTTATGAAAGCAACCCCTAATTTCCTCTTCATCATTCTCATTAATGAAAAAAAATTCATAGTTTAACAACACTTCCTTTGTTACCCAAATGATCCACGACAACTTAGATGTGCTGGCTAGGTTAACAGAGAGCGCCAAATGACTAATGTAGCATCTGGTACTACAGGGCTGAATGTGACACCTGGGAAAAGGGCCGTGCTGTACATATTGCCCCTCTCCAGTCAGGAAGACATTCCTCTCATCACACAAGTGAAATACAATTCTCGATTATTACCCGCTAGCATCCTAAATGTCAGGGCTGATTTGTAAATGATATGCTGCTCCTAATTGCGTTGATATTTCTAGGAGCAAAACAAGCCTCTTCTTCCCCTCTACCTCTCTCCAGAAATTCTCTTTTCATTTTATCTTTGTCTTATTAAAAACTGTTTAGCCTTTTTAGGAAAAGTGCTATTCCATTATTACAGAGAAGGCTAGGATCAAACATTTTAAGGACTCTCTGTTTACAAGTGTCTTTTAAAATTCTGGTGTATTAATTTGCTGGAGGTTGGGCTAAGTGTTTAAATGGATCTGAAAGTTACAACTCATTTTAAAATGAGCAAAACATACTGTTCCCTATAGAAAGATGCCAAATGTTCACTTACAGTATCATACAAACTTTTGAGTTAAGATTGTTTAGGTCCTTCCACTGCTGTGGGTTTGTTAAAACTTTGACTCTGTTACTCTGCAGTGTCAAAATGTCTATAGGAGAGAAGTATTTAAGTGCTTTGAGATAATATAGCACTCTGAGGATGTGCAGTTGTGATGTATGAGTTTACCACAGGGGTTAAGACAGCCTTTGAGCTATGTCAAATGAGTCTTCTGGCTCCACTAGGCAGCGCAGCCCCTGAGGGTCGAAGAATAGGTCAAGCCAAGACATCTCATAGGAGATGAAAGATCATTCCAACATCTTAACCCACTGGGTATCCCTATCATCATTAGAGATGTTTTCACAACATAGCCTTGGGATAGAATAAATGAGCCTTTAGACAGAATAAATGACTGGTCTGAAGAGAGCCTTGCTTTACCACTGTAAGGGCAGAACTCCATGAGTCCCTGTCCTCCATTAGAGGAGACAATGTAGTTCTCTTTTGTGGCCTCCCCACGGCCCTTTGGTAGAGTGAGATGATTTGAGTCTTTAGCCGTAGCCACTACTGAGACAGACTGCCATACTGACTTCTGTTACCACCAATCCAGCATGAATAAAAGAGTTGGTACAATTCAAAGACACTGCTGGGGAGAGAGAGTGCATCAGGCCTCCAGACAGTCTGGAAGAGGAGTGTGAGCTAGTCAGTCCTGATCTGAGAAGCCCAGCAAAGAACCAGTGAGCACAAGGCAGATGCTGGCATCCCATTAGCCTTTGAGTCTAAATGTCAGTATCTCCACTGGCCTAGTTCAAGAGGCTAGCCTCAACCCCTAACATCAACACCCCCGACAATCACAGTGCAAAACTACAAAGAGCACAAAATATGTCAGACACTTACAATAAAGTACAATCTTTGTTTTGTTTTGTTTATTTCAAACTTTCTTCTTATTCTACATAAATGCTGCTTGGTGAAAGAAAAAGAAAGTCAATAAGATAGGATTTGAAGATCTGTAACAATCTGTAAATACAGACATGACTGTAAACTTTGAAATACCAAAACAGGCGTAATTGGTGCAAACTTTCTGGCATATCTCATGTTCCGTTGTGTCACAATGATTGGGCCCAATAATATCTAAATGTCCATAAACATACATGTGCATGTGTTTTTATGAGTGCAAAGTGTGCAAGCAATTGCATCCATATAGATGGTCACTTCACACCTGCGTATGACAGCCTGGGGCTCTACCCTGAGATTGGCCCTCTATGCTCGAGTACACTGTGTGACATTTCATGATAAAGGCCACAGCAAACAAAACCATCTCCTCAAGGAGTAACAGCAAAATTTCTCCTCCTCAGTGATATTATGGTATTACCTTAATCTGCCCAATACACATGGTTTCCGCAGCAAAAAAAAAAACTTTTTTTGTCCAATTTTCTAGAACAAAGAGCTGTGATAACCCCTCTTTCAATGTTTCTGTAAGCTCCAGCCCAGTCCAGACAATAAGCACATTTTTGGTTAACTAGAAACGGAAAAATCCTCTAGACTTAGATTATGAAAAACTTTTTAAAATAAATACCACAGCTGGCCTAATAAAGAATAAGACTGTGGACAAACACACAACTGCGGACTAACTCTACACTTAACATGGCTACAAAAGCTAATTGGTGCCAAAAGATTCAACAGCATGTGACCTGCATGCAAAGCACTTTTTAACTTTTCCTGTGTTTGAATGTTTTGCATGTGCTATTTAAGCTATAAAAATATACTTTTTTATATTTATATTTATATACTAAAAATAAACTTAACTTAATTTATTGGAAAATAGAGTAGGATTAACAACATCTTCATTATAGTCCCTGAACCAATCTATACTTTTCTCTGTTTGTCACTATAAGGAGAAACTACATAAAAACAGAAGACCTTACAAAGTATTTCCCAAGATATTCAAGTATCTAAAGGCTACATTATTTTTCCTTTTTCAATTAAATCTTATTAATTGTAGTTCTACTGTGTGTTCACTGTATTTATCCAGCATTTTTTCTTCTGCCTAAAACACATTGGCAGTTTACCAATCTCTGAGCCCCTGTTTTCTGTGAACACTCTGAATCGAAACACCAACGGTTTGAATCAACTTCCAGCTTAGCAGTTTGTGGGTTCTACAGCTTTGCATCTTATCTCATCCCATCCCAAACAGCAATTAGCTAACCCAGGCCACAATAATCTTAATCACATCCATCATCTCTTTCTGGTCTTGGTTCATCATTCCATTATAGACATTCCATATAACTAATCTCCTTTTTATGATCTGTTTCATTTGCACACACACACACACACACATACACATGCCGCTGAGGTTGATGAGGTTTGAGGCAAACCTATTGACCATTGAATGTGCTCTGTAGTGCTGTGTGAAGGTTAAACACAACCAAAGGAAGTCTGGGATATGAAAAAAGTGGCAATCCCCCAGTAAGACGCCAGTGTGGCTACTGTGGTTACTGTTAGCACAGCTGATTTTGTTCCTTTTTCAGCCAGTTTGTGACATAGTTACAGCTGAAGCAATACTAGCATAACCAGACACAACACTGACTTTTAGCAGTTTTTAATCCATTTATTTAGGAAAAATGTGAAAGATCTGCAATTTTACTGAGAATCTTTGTAGTTTTTAGTTTAAAGCATGGTTAGTGACTTTAAATAGAAAAGAATCTGATTAAATACAGAAGTTCTAACACAATAATAAAACATCACTGTTAAGCTTAAATCATTCCTTGAAATAATAACCATCCACACAAATACACACACATCTGTGCACATATGGGGACACTTTTACAACTCACCCAACATTAACCCCTTACCTTTACTTTTATTTACATCTACCTTTTAATTTTCTCTCTGAAAACCCACCAACAACAGTGTGCATGTGTTGCAATATGGCCACTAATGTTGTGAACTTTTTTTTCCTTAAAGAGGAAAGAAACTTATTTACCATACCATAGAAACTTTATTTATAAAGCACTTTCACACAGCCAAAACAATGTGCGAAACATCCGTAGCAAATAAAGTGTAAAAAGATAAAACAAATACTAAAAAAAAAAAATACAAAAAAAAAAAAGAGGTAAAAGACAATGTCCTACTAAAATTAATATCTCATACTGGGTGGGAAGCCTATGAGTAAAAGTGGGTTTTAAGATAGAGTTTAAAAGTGGACAATAAAGGGGCCTGTCTAACACTTAAAGGCAGATTGCTCCACCTTTTTGATGCAACAATAGAAAACGTTCTGTACCCTCTGAGCTTCCGTTTAGACTTTTAACTAGTGAAGTCGCTCAGAGAGGAAAGGTGGGGCAAAACTCAACTGAGAATGATTTATACTGAGGTCAATTCATATACTTGCGACAAAAGAATATGAATGAGCAACTTTGTGCATAATGAATACAAAGAATAGAAGAGAAACCACCTGATACATAAAAACAATAAAGCAAGGATGGATGCTGTCATAGGATTATCATTCAGTGAATGAAAACACTCATGTCAGTTTCCCTGTGTGTGTAAATGGAGGTGAAAGGTAGACAGATAAAGCTAACATACTGTAGGTCTTGTTAAGGAAGCAGGTGACACGACAAGAATGTCACTCTGAAACTTCTAATGCTAACGCTAATGCTAAGGGATAAATCCTAAAAGTTTACCCCCTGCAATGTACAAATGAGCCCCGTGTTTTCATTTTGTTGTAAATGTGCTTCTACCACCATCTTGGTATCTTCACTCTCAGGCTCGGAGTCTGGTTCAAACATAAATGGCTAAATTTTGTAAGCTGCTGTTCGGTCAGGTTTGATCACCATCAGTAAGCTGTTGATGTTTGGAGTCGGACGCACTGGGCTAGCCCCCCTTCGGACTCTGACCTCCCTGCGACGCTCAGCGAGCACCTCATTCACATTAGTCAAAAGCTTGCATGAACTCTCATGAGATAAAGTTGTGGTATGAGCACAGCGTCAGAGCAAGCTCTATGTTTGATTTTTTTGTTTAATAGTTTTCAAAAAATATTTGAAGACACTTAGAGGACAGCGAATACATGAAAAGATCATGTGATGACACCTTTAAAACGTAGCCACAGAATAACATATAAGAATAGATTCAGTCTGAAAAGATGTAGATGTAACTGCTGGTTGAGCGAAACAAGAAATGAATTCATTGTCCTCAAGTCATTGTTCAAAGGATAAGTACATAATGAGATAATATGATCAGAACTTGATGTTTTTTGGGTTGCTTTTTTTTAAATAAGCATGATGGCTTAAACTACCCATTGTCTGTTTAAGATGTGATCACATGGTTAGTTATTGCAGATTAATTTATGTAAACTTGCCACAAAAAATACTACCAGGCTCAATTTACAGTGTGCCATCGGCATCATGACAATCGGACTGCAGCCGAAACACGTTGCGCTAACATGACTGGCTGGCGAAGACTTGTTAAGTTTCAAGTGTTGATCTGTTCAAAACCAAATGTTAAGATATTTATAAAAGTTGAAAAAAACAATAGTGAAGAGTGCTGAGAGGCAGGTAACCTTAGCTTGAGGACATTTCTATTTCAAATAAATGAAGTATTTCATTAAGATCATGTCCAGTTTTCATTTGGATAAAACAAAAATATGAAACAACAAAATGTAAACGGCTAAAAACCAAAAGAAAAAAGATAAAGGGACCAAACCAACCACACCTCCCTGACTGTGACTTACCTGCTTCTGAAAAGCAGTCAGTCTGAGTGAAGCATACTTTATACTGTAAGGGAATTGCTTGTTTGTCCCAAAAAAGAAAAAAAAATTGCCTATAATGCATCCACATAAACAGACTTGGGTCTCAGCAACATGTCCATGCACACACATACAGACACACACAGACACATGAAGAAAACAGAGGCAAAGAGGAGGAAAAAGAGAGACAAAGCACAAAACAAGATGCACTGATAAAAAATGCAGGAAGCTGGTTTAGTAGTGGTAGCGATGTCACCAGGGAATTCTCACAATTGTTGACTTCCATGTAGTGAGACAATGAGTTCAGCTTCATTGACTTCTACAGATGCAGTGAAGCACAGTAATTACCATGGCTCAGACGGAGGAGATGCTACCACCACAAACACTCGGCAATGTGGAAACCAACACAAGCCAGCATTGTGAAAATCAGCACACACGCAAAAAACACTCACATCTGTTAATCATAAGCTTATTTTTAACTGACATACGTCGGCACATGAGGACATACAGAAACAAGACTGAGACCATTCTTCAGCCCAAGATAACAAAATGAAGAGATGTAGTTGTAAGCGATAAAGACGGACAAACAATATCACAGGAGCAGAAACGTGTAATAGAAATGGGAACACATAGACAGACAACTAGGAAAAAATGAGAAATGAGAATCCTAAAACAATCTAATCTGTCCTTGAGTGCCCTCCTACTGCAGCATTGTTCTGTCAGAGCCAGATAAGTTGGGAGGCGCTTCAGCGAGTGAATAGAGAAGAGAAAAGAGAAAATCAATGATAAGAGTCTCCACTTACCACAGTAACGGACTAAGGTTTGTGTTTGCCTGTGTGTGTGTGTGTGTGTGTGTGTGTTTGAGGGATGTTTTTTTTTTTTAATGGACGGAAAAGCAGTGGGCACAGTAGCAAAATAAAATAAATAAAAAAAACAACACTCATGTCACCAAATATCTGTCCTATGTTTCAATAAAATTTATACATGCATTTAAACTCCAAGGCAAGTCCTGAGAAACAGCCAGAAAAACAACCCATTTCCATATTTCCTCAAGCCCAAGATATACAAATCCATTTTCCCTTTATGATGACACGAGAATACTTTAATGCTTAATGTGCAGACATCCCATCAGATATATGTAATATATACAACCTCATTGTCTCCCACCTCAGGTCCCCCATCCCGGGGCTGCTTTATTCATTAAACACTATCTTAAGTGGATGCACTGATGGACTTCCATTATACAAAAAGTTCCAGAGCAAGACCTTCAATACAATTACCTCAAAGCTGTGGTATCTAAATTAAAGTTAAATATTTAGAGAATTTTCCTAAAAGCTGCTGGAGGGATAGGGCTGGATGTTCTCTGTGTTCATTTCCAAGATAAATCTAACTGCAAACAGATGAAGAAGGAAATGATTTGCCCTCTATCTGTTCTGTGGTGTTCTCTGTTCAAACATTTAGCAGTTAGTAGGAAATAAAGCTTGATTACACAATCAGATTTCAAGTTTGACTCATGCATTAGGGTCTGATAGTGGATTGACAAAAGTTCCCTTCCACTGTTTCTGAAGAAGGTATAAAAGTAATCTGAGGGTTTGTATTAAACAAAACACCAAAGGCCAGTCACAGTCAGTTAAGGAAAGGAGTCAGTTGATAAAGGGGGACTAAAGCTGTTGTGTGGACCGGTCGAAACCCTCTGAACATAAAAGGTAGTCGGGGGGAAAAAAGGATCCTTGGAAAACTGATAGGGAACCCAGGACAATCACTTATTGATTTATTCAATCAATAATGGTAATTGCCATCCAGTTTTTTTCTGAAGTTACACTGAAGGCAAGTTGATTGCTTAATGCTGTGAGTCCACAAATTGTGATTTTCTCATTGTGGTATGACAAGGCTAAGGTTTTTGTATGGTTTGTGGGGGCTGTTACTCAGACCAAAATGACTCAGTAGGCAATAAGTTCAGACTGCATAACCAGAGTCTGACGCATGAGGTCAGGAGCAGAGTTAGGGTTTTTTTCTCCAAGTGGCCGCAATCTGTCTGACAAACAGTATATATGCGCACAGAGGTGTGGGTATGGGGTCTAACAGCTCATTTTAACAACATTATTACAGATGCAGCAGCAAAGCTTTTATAACAAATTATAGAGTTTAACTAAACGTGTGTAACTAAAGGTTCTGTTCAATCCACAGATACATTACTTTGATAACATATTCATTAATTAGACATGTTCCAGGTTTCTGTTGCTTTTAGCAACATTTCTATGCTTTATTAATTCTTTGGAGGTTAATGCTTAGTTGCAGTAACTCTAATTGTACTTTAATAACAAAAGAAATATGCAATACTTTACACAGCATATTTTACGTTAGTCCTCTAGTAGTTGTAACCTAAATAGCTCCTAAACGCTTGTTTTACTGCAGCTATCAGAGTTAATGAATGGATTCTTTCATTTCCATTACACATCATAAAAAGTTAGTAAGATTTTATCTCTCGTTCTCTCTCTTTCCTCACACTATGAACTGCACAACGCTGCTCTCCAGCGCCGACTGACAGATGTGCAAATAGGAGTATGGTAACATACAAACCCCAAATGAGCAAATTAGATGAGGAATTAGTGTGCACCACACCATATCAGTCAGTTTATGACAGTGAATGAGATGATTTCCCACAGTTGAAATCTTCAGTCGATCTGTCCAAAACACACATTCACACACAAACACACACATAAAGAGATACATGCACAGGAAAGCGGGAGGAGCTTCTTTGTTTCTTGGCATAGATTAGTGCTTCAGCTGTAAGGAAAGGACAGCCCAATTTGTCAAGAGAGAGCGTGGAGCTAATCACATCAAAAGAACTGCTACCAAGGCTAATATCAGCCAACGAGCAGGACGCCTCATTCATTAGTCTGTCTCTGCAGGACAAATCACTTCTGTGCTTACAGACAAAAGCAACACACATGAAAGCAAGAACATGCAGCAAAACTTGCAGAATCTTGCTAACGTGAGATAAACAAGGATGAAATTATTTAATCTGAAGGACACGATGTGACATTAAATTGAACTTTCTGAACATTTTTCCAAGCAGTAAACGTCCTGCAAGTTAACGTGGTGCTGTAATGTGCCCTGAAGCAATCCTTTCTGCAAACTCAAAAACTTCAAAAACAAATGTCTCTTTCTCTCTTTGGTATAGTTCTATTTAGAAGACCTTAGCATCTCTTCTGCAGAAATACAGCAAGGCTGCAACAAACAACAAATCTCATGGTAGCTTAATCTGTCAATAATTACTTTGATTGAATGATTACTGATAGGATGAAAATAATAAACTACAATTTTAATATTTATACCATTGTATAAAAAATAAACAAATAAAATGTATTCTGTCAACACAATCCATACTTTGCTTTAATGGCGAATACAGAATAGCATATTCATGGCTAAAAAACTAAAACAAATTAGACAAATGGATGTTGGTAATGCAGCCAAGCATCAAGAATAAAAGGGAAATGTTACTTACATGCAGTGTAACCGAACAAGTGCATTGTGTTCCAAATTATTATGCAAGCAGGATTTCATAATGAAAGATTCTGCTTGTGTTGCTTCTTCAGTCTGTTTAGATCACTGATAAGAAAGACAGATTTCACCATTTATTCCCAGATAAGCTTAAAGGTGGTGAAAACGGGCAGAGAAATTACTTAAAAAGCTTAACGCCATTGTGAATGGATGGTGGCCGTCAATGGCCAAAATTCTTCCAGACATATATATAAGTGGCTCATTCTAAAGAAAAAAAAAATAATAAAAATAATAATTTAAAAAATAAGAGTTATTTTAGTAAAGTGATTAAGGATGACTAGAGACAGAATTTTAAATTTTTTTTCAATAACTTTTGATTTTGTTACACACTGCATCTTTAATCAAAATAGTTTTATTGAATGCTGTTCTACTCTGGATGGTCCAGACGGATATAGTTCTTGATGGTTGGTGGATGGCTCCCATGTCCCAACAAAGCTGTGACATCAGCAAGATGGTGGTGGAGTGATGTTTCGGGTTTGAATAACGGGGTGTGAGATGACAGGATAGGCCCCTCTAGGGTGCCTGAGGCTGTCAAACCTACCTCTGAAAAATACGTGACATTTCTGACTGTGCATTTCCTGCTATGGTGTAACAGGAAGAAAAGTACTTTCTACTCGTGTTTCAAAAACTACCACTAAATCTTTGGGTGTTGTAAGATGTAAAAAGAGAAAAACTAATGGTGCGGCCATGAAGCACTGTGTACGCTGTTGTCTTCATTGCTAGTTTTGTTTAATAAGATAATTTTTTCTATAAAACCTAATATAATTTATGTATTCATTATCCTTAGCACAATAATTTAGGAGAAATTAGCAATAACAGCATATTAACAAGGTCAGCTTTTGTGAAGAAATTAATCTTACAGTGTGTAGAATTTAGTCACAACTTTTGACAAAGTAGCAGATTTTGTGTTTGTGTTTACAAAAGAAAATACACGATCTCCAGATATTGGCGGCTTAGTCCAAGTCTAAGGGTAAAAACTACTCTTACTTTTATACAACAATTCATATTATATTATATTATATTATATTATATTATATTATATTATATTATATTATATTATATTATATTA
>JBAMHW010000015.1:9048278-9069925 GCA_037177495.1 Rhadinocentrus ornatus | reverse complement strand
ATTATATTATATTATATTATATTATATTATATTATATTATATTATATTATATTATATTATATTATATTATATACTGCCAATAGAGGTAAATATTACAAAGAGAAACTTAATAAGAGGAAATATTCTTGACAAAATTTTATTTTACTTCAAGGTCTTTCTGGAAAAATGTTTATTGTTTTTCTATAAACTAACAAAACCAGTTGTTTCTGGCAGATTTCTACTCATTTCAATAGAAAAAAAAACATAAACAGGTTAACCTGAAAACATATGTAGAAAAAACAAATACCTTCCATCTGTTTTATCTACGATTTAAGATGGATCAATCGAGCCAGCTTTAACAAGCATTAGGTGTAAAAGAGCTGTATTAGGAGCCTGACTGCATTGATCCATCACAAAATGGAGAGAAAACAGATGGAGGGTGTTTCTGTCTGTAACGTGAGCCCCTGCCTCTGGATTTTTCTTCATTTTAAGAACATTAGCTTCTGCTTCTGCACGCTGTATAACTGGTCTCTACAGAAACCAGTTTGCAAATATTTTCTATGAAGTCATATAGGATGGCATGAAGTTATTGCTACTTATGATATGCTGCCACAGTGTGCAGAATGCATTAGTGCAGATTCAACTAATAGGGAGTAAAATTTGTTGGCAACCACTATTAAATCAGTTTCAGTTAATTAAATTGATTTGATCTCATCAAAGTAAAATACAGTTTCGATCAAACACAAAATAGATGTGTCTCTACAGGATAAGAAGGAGATGTCATCTATGGAGAGTATTCCACCCTAAGTTTTGCTCTTCAATGCAGTATCATTTGTCTCTATTTTCTCTGTTCATTGAGTATCATATCTGACTCAGCATTTTTTTTTCCCAACTTCTTGAGAAGACAATCCCTCCTCCAGGGTTTTACTGGCTAAGATTACAATTTAGGCAGCAGACAAGACTTCAGTGGATAGCAGACCAAAACTTTTCCAATTCTTGGACTAAAATGATGTCAGTTCACTGGATGAGAAAAAAAAACCAAACCACAAAAAGGTGCTGATTAACTTAGCAGAACCATTCCACTGCAGCACTTCAACCACATATACAGTATAGTTCAACCTAGAGCCAGACAGCAAGAAGCTGGAGAGCCGGATTTTAGATCAAATATCATTAACCCTTTAAAACCTACCATAGAACAAGTCAACCAATGCATATTTTCACATTTTTGTATGAGTTGTGCTATTTTAATTTGCTATACAACAATACAACCCTTATAATTCTATATTTTGATAATGTGAATTAAGTCCATACTAACTAATTAAACTGGAATACAGAGATGTTAAAGCTTTATCCCTCAAAATTGTAAAACAGTTGGAGAAAGTCCCTTCATCCCACACAAAATTTATTTTGAACATGTTCATAACTTTCAGTTAAGTTTTTCAAATACACTCTTTTTTTATAAACAGTAACAAAACAAAAATATAATGCACATTGTGCACAATTTGCAAAATGACAGCATGTACATCAAAATAATTTAATAAAAATAAAAACTTATTAATATTAATATTAATGTTTGTGCGTTTTTGTAATTTGTGAATTTGTAAATTTATTTTTGTGTAAGTAATTCCTGGATATCTGTGTGTATTTGAAGATACGCAAGTACTCCAAGTTTTGTTTACGAACCATGCGTTACACATACACAGTTATATTGAGTAGTTTTTTTTCTCCATATATGAACATCTGATCAGATCCATTAAGCAGCTGCAGTTCAGATAATAATGCTTTTTTTACCAACTTTCTGAAGACCCAGGTAGGTAAGGAAACTGTGCTCTGGGACACATTGAATGCATGATATGCTTGTGTAATTCCTCAGGTTTTATATGCAAAAAGAATTATAGCTCTATCTTATGTGGTTGCAATGCTACAGGAATTTAAACATTGATAAGCAAACCAGAGTGCCAATGCTCCCATTGATCTTAAAGGGTTAACTGGCCTGTCAGGTTAATTCAGATTTAGATGGTTTAATTTGTCCTGTTATGTAAGCCAAGGTAAGCCAAGTTTATTTATATAGCACAATTCTACAACAGGGTGATTCAAAGTTCTTTACAGAATACAAGAAGCATAATTAAAAATTAAAAACAAAAGAAAAAGAAGGTTGGACATTGGATAAAAACAGTATTTAAACATAATCAAGTTTAAAAATTCAAGCATAAAAGATACAGATGCAATTAAAGCCCCTTCATTATAGATGTGAATAGAAAATGTTATTGTGAGTTACAGCAGCACGGTGAGACCAACTCTATCATCCCAATGAGTGTCTTTATTCTTTATTTGTATTTCATTTTCTTCAGTTCACCCCAGTAAGCAGAAAATAAAGACATTTTAAGGGTTTTACGTGCATGTGCACCAAGTTTTGACTTTTTGTTTTCAAATTCAGTTAGTTTTATTAGTTTTTAGAGCAGATTTTCTCGTTTTTATTAGTTTTCGTTTTTGAAAATGTTTAGTTTTAGTTTAGTTTTCATTAGTTTTATTTATTTTTTCTAAATTAGGGTATTTGTCAGGTGCAACTGTATAATAAAAACTCAACAAGATATAATTTTCTGGATCAGGAGGAAACCTGAACAGCCATCAACAAATCAAATACAACAGCCCGAAAGATAGCATCCTTAAGTAAAAGAAATGTGTGCAATGCTGCTTCTGAGATAATCTCCTAGGTAAAAATCAACATAACCAACACATAACATAACAACATGACTCCATTCAAGAGACAATACACAGCCAGGAGTCTAAAGAAGCTAAATCTAACTAATCATGAATAACCTGAAGAACCCAACAAGCTCTACACTAGACGTTTTATTCATTCAGATTAAACAATTCATAATTAGCTACATAAAGAATTGCACTAGAGGTGCACCAACTTTAGTGTAAATCACTGCAGCTGATTGACAGAACAGTACCTCATATGTTATAGTGGGCATGATAAAGTGAATGCAGTAAAGATTTTAGACACTGAACGTGCAGGTGTCTGGTAGAACACAGAGCCAGACAGCTGGATGCTAAACATGCATAACCTGCTGTCCAACATTGTAAACAAAAACTAATTTAAGCCCCTCAAATTCAGCTTTTTAAGATTTTGTGTGTGACTGTGTGTGTGTGCACACGTGCATGTAAATGACAGTGCCTGTGACTCACGTTCCTTTCCCGTGCAGCTCGGCCTGGCTGAAGCTTATCTTTCCCGGGAGGGGGGCAGAGAAGCTACCTGGTCCAGGTACTCCTGGTTAGCCTTCCTGTGCAGCTTTTCAGGTGGACTTTCAGATTTGTGGTTTTCACCTTACACATATTGTATCACCTGCTTCTTCTACAAGGCACTTTTATCTTTGACATGTTCACAATGAAAGAAATCCCAAATAGGACTCTGCCTCTTTCTCCCGACTTTCTCCGTAGCATCACGCTAGCTGGCGCGGGCGGACACACTGTTGACACATGACGTCACGGACCTTCAAGTGCCCTACCATGCAGACACCTGGCGTAAATCCAGCAGAGCGGACTAAATAGATTTCATATCAACCCCGAGGGCTTATGTATGAAATAAATTTACAAAAAATGAAAACGAAGGAATTTTTGCTTTCATTTTAGCTAGTTTTAGTTCGTTTTGTAAACACACAATACAGTTAGTTTTAGCTTTTTTTAAACTCTTTTTTTATTTCAGTTAACAAAAATGTTTTTTTAATTCTGTTTTTTTCGTTGGTTTTTGTTAACTATAATTGCCTTTATGTGCACACGTGTAATACTATGCACTAACACACTAATCTGAAAAGAAATAAACAAGCAACACATTTCTAATTTCGAACTAATTTGCTTAAAACTCAACATGAACCGTTGAATTTCTGCCGCAAAACTTTGCAATTTACCAAACAATGAATACTCTGTGTATAAATTAAGTAAAGGGATAATGAGAAATGCCACACGTATGTGATGAGAGGAAATGAAACGCAGCAGCTTCCAATCAACTCATGAAGATTAGGAATGGCAGCAGCAGCCTCACCTGACAGAAAATATGTAAATATGAAAAAACCTGACTGGACGGTCAATCAGCTTTTGTAGCGCTGGTAGCTGACCAACTGTAAATGAGGGGGCAGGGGCTTCATGTCTGCACATGCGGAGATTTGCTGCTAAAGATAAGATGTGCTGCATCCTTAACCATCTCTTTTAGCTCTGGGGGATTCTGTTTCTCTGTTCTCTCCCAAGCTTTGAAGCTCTAATGCCTCTGATGTGTCATCTGTCTCTTGCCTTCCATGTTGTCCAATGCACGCCTGCTCATGAGTAGGATGATGTGACAGTAGTGCAGCCAACACACAGTGGGAAAGGTGGTTAGGCCTATCTTTTGGAACAGAAGCAATGTGCTAATGTAAATTCATTAGCAACTTGGTTCTGATTCCACACTTAAATAGTTGCTGGCAGCCATGCTAGGGGAGCCATTTTGTCCAGATTTGACCAGTAGCAGCCATCTGAAGCTTTTGGATTTCCAGACAACAGAAATCTAAGTTTCACAGTGGGGTGTGATGACATTTTCTTGCTTTTTCATTTTTCACTGGACAAAGTAATCTGACTGCCAACTGTTTTATCATATGAAAGGCATTGGTCACAAGGAAGATGCTGAAATATGAACACTGCCTAGAGTCTAAGGGATCCAGATTTAGTTAGGTGCTGGCGGTCGATCAGCAGTGGTCCATAAATGTACTCAGTAAAACCACCCAAACAATATAATATCTTCTTCCTGCATCTCCCTCTCTGCATCTCAGTCTTTCCTTTTCCCCCCACAGCCTGGGGGTGTCTGCCTGGGAGGCATGTCAACATGTATCTCCCCAAAGTCTGACTCTTTGCCATGGCAAATCAATTCTTAATAAACCATCTGAAGGCTTCCTCTGCTATACCTTTCATTTCCCCTCCTCAAAGCTGTAAGGCAAATTAGCCTGCCAAGAGGATGATAGGGAGCAAGTAGCAGAAGAAAGCAACAGTCACGAGGATGAAAAAACCACCCAACTCCTACAATTAAATTAACAAATCACTGTTCTTAATTAATCTGGGAATTACAAGCAGAAGTGTAGGTTTGAGACGTGACTGACATGGCTAACGTTCCCTGCATCTGCTTTTATTTGTGCTTCTGGGGTGGGGAAGCAGTGAGAAGTAGAGGAGGGAAGGAAAGGCAGATGAAAGCTTAATAAAAACTCTGCAGAGCCCCCTCAGCAGAACAGTGAGGCTGTTACCTCTGCTCCTCCTCCCCTCTTCCCTTTGGTTTCCTCTTCCTCCTACTCTCTTATATCCTCCTTGTCATTCCTCCCTTACTAAGGCTCTTTCTCCACCCACTCCAACTATCTGTAACCCTCCCATTTTCTCTACATTCCAGTTCATGGCCCCTGTTTTGCTGTTTCTGAAACCAATTTGCTAATTAAGTGTGGGATTGACAGCTGGATTACAGTATTGCTTTTGTAATTCTTTTGTTTCTCTGTTTAGGATAATCAACGCCAAAACCAGAGCCTTGTCTCTGCCTATAGGGGCAAGCAATATGTGCAGGTCTATGGCTAAAATTTTCCAAAGACCAGTTTATAAGGGGGCTATAAAGCATCCATTACTGCCATTCTGCAAAGGCCACTATTATACCCATTATTATTATCATATAAGATCATTTCCTTGCATATACTATAGACATAAGCTTACTGTGCATCCATGTCCAAACATCAAGCAGCAGTCCATCATCTCCCCCTAGCTTAAAGCTGAGCAAACATTGTCTTCTCTTCCGTGTGGCTACTCCTCAAGTCCCTTTCCTATTCCACAGTTTTTCTCCCTCCTTCCCGCTCTCCCACACAGGAGCTTGTTCCCTCTGCGGCCACAGAATTCACTTTGTTTTGATCATTCTCAGACTCGGAGCTAGACAACTTATCTGCTCCTCTACATTCTCCCAGGCCCAGAGGAAGAAAAGCAGGTCCTTTTATTACCCTCGCTCTTCGCCTCTTCTTCTGATGTGTTGAAAAAGACAATAGTCAGATAAAGAGAAGCAGAAGAAAGAGTCTGACCAGTGTGCTTTTAAAAGCATGTTGGGTCCCAAGGCTTAACATTGCTAGCTCACAAGGCACAGAGTTTTACAAATAGTGTTACAAGGCCTTTAAAGTCTTACAAATAGAAAAATCCTGCATGGTCACATACTGATCTTTAGCACTCAGCTCATGATTCAAAATATAAAAAAGCACATGATTACACATCTTTACAGCAAGCATGCAGTTGTTCAGAGTATGTTACCTTTATGGTCAAATGTACACTTCAACATTTTACATGCCTCTGATTTTGCACAATCTTTAAGGAAACAAGTTATCCAAACTTTAATGTTCAGTGTTTAATACTACTAGCATATTATTGTTCACACCCACACTCAAAAAATCTTTTGTTTGCTAGTTTGTTTTGTTTATTTATTTTTTTTCTTTTGCCACCATTTAATTGTTATGCTGCAGTGGAATAGCCAGTGTTGTGTTTCGAACCCCTCCGATTGCAATGGCAACTGTAATAAGGATCCAAAATAGACTCACAGCAGCATAATGGACTGGACAGCTCTGTACCCATGAATTCAAGAGCCATCGTCAGTTTAATAGGCATGTTTGTTGTTCGGAGAAGTGCAAATGTAACTGAAAATTGAGTGTGCACAAGCTCCTGACAGTCCATCACAAGCATCATCATAACTGTGCTGATCTTCTGGGGGATGTTATTTTAAAAGAAGTTTGGCTTCTCAGTGCTCTAAGGTCAAGTCAACATTTATTGTTAAGATGAAACCACAGCCAACAACTCTCATTTTGTAAGATAAAATGTGTTACAACTAAAAACCTTAACTGTTACCTTTTCACTCTATGCTGTGACAGTGCAGAAGCACAGGACACGGCACAAGTCTAATTTACAGTAATAGATAACCTAGATTATATCATCAAATACAATAGGAACCCCTAACAAATACGTACAAAGCAGGTGATTAGTTAATGATTTATCTATCAAGGGAAAATCTCTTTGCTTTATATGTAGAAACTGAAAAACTTTATGGAAGCTTGTGTATTTTAGCATATAATTCTTATTGAAGGTTGTTTGAGTGTTCATGTTTTTTTGTCAGCAAAATTAGGGTGAAAATAAAGAACCAGTTTTATCAAATGTAACAATTTCTTGCAAATAACTTTTTTTAAATGGGAAATATATTGTTGGCTTTGGTTGCATGCTCATAGATATCAATTCATAGCTCTGACACATTTAGCTATTAATCTTCTTAATTTGCCATTTATTGTTTCTCATCAAGGATGCCACTAGCGGACTTCATACTGAACTTCTGACTGGTCAGGTCAAATAGCAATATTTTGAAAAATGTGCACATGCTCAAGAACCGTATGATTTTCCAAAATCCTGCTTTACATACCTCCAAAACTGCCAATTGACAAGGATGTTCCTACCCCATTTAGCTTAAAACAAAATTGACAACTATGACATGTCAAGGCTCATAAGTATTTTGTGGCATATGATGGATATTGGACCTTCAGCTGTGGAAAATGTCGCAAATGAAGTATTTCCTCTTCATGTCAAAGGTGAGTTAGAAAACAGCAGACAGATAACGTTAATGTAATGTAAAAAGTCAAACACGAAGTCAACACAGGATGTCCATCTTAATCTAGCGTTCCAAATTGACAGTAGCCAAAGATGCAGATTCAGCCTTAACAGGTTTTCAGTATGGACGGTGCTCAACGAGGCTTCATACAACTGTACATGTTTAGATCCCATGTATCAGATGTCCATCACGTTTTCAGATGACTTGGGAAAGGACGAACCTTGTGCATGAAGGCTGTGGACCTTGAATGAAGAGATGGTTCAGGTGTATTATTTTGATTTCATTGTGATATTTTTCTTATGGTATTTATTTTTCCCAGCCTCCGTTTTATTTTTATTTTTTTCCTTCTTTTCTGCCATTCAGTTAATCCTGTGTTTTGTTTTCCATGACACGTGTGCTTTAGCTCTGAGAGAAGATCAATAATTTAATGCTGGCCAGGCTATTGCTGTAAGTCTTGTCCATAGCGGTCCTCCGCCAGGTTTCATTTCACCAACACAGTTTTCTTGTCTAGTTGGCGGGTGTTCCTCAGAGAAGCCTGTGTTGGAAAATATAGCTGACGCAAACCTCTATAAAAAAAAAGGTTAAAAAGGTAAAAAATATTGTAAATAAACACTCCTCTGCCAGTTTATTTTCTTCCTCTTAAATGAACTTTTTCCAGTCATTACATATTCATGAACTTTTAAACAGTCTAAATGTTGTACTATAGTTTAAACCATTTTTGAGTATTTTTTATTATAATATTTTCATTATTGACATGTTTACAAAGAATACAAGAATGAAACAGTCATTTTTATGCTAAAATTATTGCTAGCTTGTAGATTTTGGAATAAACTATTATTCTGGCTGATATTTTTTTAAGCCGATATTGGCTGATACAGATATCGTGCAGATTATATCGTGCATCTCTAGTTCATGATACATTAGGGAGTGAGAGTATCTGAAAACATTCTGATGGCATACAGAACAGTAAGTGCCTTCAGCCCCTTCCTAAATCTATAAAAACAAGACACACATAAAATAACAAAGCAGAGATGGAGTGAGAGAGGTCGGAACACCTCCTTACCTACACAAAGTAGTAATTAGAATAAGTGATATGTTTTAGCAGACTTGATGAATAATTTATTAAATATTTGATTTTATATATATTAAAAAATATTTTAACTGTTGGTGTTTAAAGAGAAAAATGCTGTTAAATCTGTTCATTTGTTAAGTGCAGGGGTCTGCAGCCTTTACAGTCCAAAGAGCCATTTTTCCCTCAGCCGGCTAAATAAAACTTGTTAGAGCCGCAAATGTGACGAGATCTTTTGGAAAAAAGACAACTTATCATTTTTGATAAATATCTACTATAGAAAATGTGTTGTCATTTTTGAAGAACCACATTTTATTTCTATTTTTAGCTTTTAAAATAAAGAAAAACATTAAAACTCTTGACAGACTTTCTCTAATGGGATGTAAATATTTGTGAAAGATTATGTTAAAAAAAAAAAAAAAAAAAACAGTTTCCACGACAAATGGTTAAAAAATATTACTGGTACTTTTCCCATCATTATGTTGTGGAAGTTCAATGCAACTTTTCTATGCAAAAAACTAAAAAATTGCTAAAAACCTGCATTTGTTATTGTATCTATATTTCAAAACAGCTAGTTCTTTAGCATTTTAGCCATGTGTTAAGAGCCATCATGTAAGGTCTAGAGAGCCAAGTTTGCAGACCCCTGATTTAGTGTTTGTAAACCAAAATTTACTGTATTTTCTTCAAATAACAATAGGCCTTCTTTATTAGGAAAAGGACATTTTGTGAATAACAATGGGATCAATCGCAACATTTCATGTGACTAATCGCAATTACATTTTTTTGTTGTTGTCCAGCCCTACCCAGTGTATATATCTGTGCGCAGGTGTGTGTGTGTAGGTGTGTCTTCTTGCTATATTTCTGTGTGAGTGTCTTCTGTTCTAACTATATTTCCTCTGACTGGGAATGCTGGTGTAGTACCTTTGGTCCTAATCTCAGCTCTGCATTAAACTACAGGAGATTTAACAGTTCCCACTTTGGGGAAATTAATGAAGACTAAAAAAATGCAACATCTATCGCAACATAAATCAACTGAATCTGTGCAAAGACCAAGGCTCCTCAGTAAGAGCCTTTGTTAGCCCCTGATTAGCTTTCAGCCTGTTGAATAGCACAGGCCCAGACACCGCGGGGCTCATCATTGTCTTCAGATTAATTAACATTACTGGTGCTTTGTTTGTCGACCCCTAACTCTTCATCCTTTTCTCCCTCTGTCCCCTATGCTCCTCCTCAACTTCCTTGTACAGAGGCAATGATTTGACTGTGTGCTGAACTTAAGAACTACATGGAGAACATTCACAAGGAGTTCAGGACACAATTAGTGATTACCAGACAGCTATGTCTTCTGAGGGCTCCCATCCTTCGTTTCATCCTCCCTTAACAAAGACTAGGGAGCTTCAAGCAAAGGGAATAGCATATGAGCTCTTGGATTCTTCCTGCCCACAGACAGATCACACACTTCTACTGTTGATTAGAAAAGTGTGAGAAATTGACACAAGTTTCATTAATTAAATATAATGATCTGATCTAAGTCTTGGGGAAATTTAGCAGGGAAGAGAGATAGAGGAGGGGTTTGAGGTGAGAATGCTGGACCAGTTTTCATTATTTTTTTACACCCCTATCATGAGGCGTTTTCATGACAAAAGCTGTAAATGAGATTTTGTCTATGTCTCTTTAATTATGTTTATGTTACAAGAAAGTAGAAATGAAGACTTTTGAGAGGACAATCATTCCGCGCCAGCTTATGCGTTTATACTTTGCTCAACACTAAAAGAGTAATAGAAATAGAAAAGTGAAAGGAATGAAGCATCAGCTACAAAATGGTGTCACTATTGTCTCCCCCGCTGACTGCCGGTCTTTGTTACAGCCCACCAACAAAATAAAACCTGATGGAGCCCTGATGGCTGAATCATCACTTTCTTGGATGCCTTCACACTGGCTTTGTAACTGAATCGATTAGGCTCTAATTAAAATGCTGCCATAGACAAACAGAAGCAGTGGAGGAGGAGTGAGTGGGAGGGACAAGGATACCATAGTGTCTGTTCCAAGGCCAACGCTACACTGGAGTAGTGTGCTCACTGGGAGGGTGTCTGTAAATCTCAATCCTGTTAGTTTAAGAGTGACATCGTGGATTTATGTGAATACTTACGTGTGTTTAGGTATATATGTATGATCATGGTATCACTATCTTGTCTACAAATACAAACAATACGCATGATAATGTGTGAAGAGTATTATATTAAACCTTTTCTTCAAACCTGTTAAGAAGCCCTCTGACAGTAGTCAAGCTGAAGGACATGGCCAGTGTGAATCTCAAGCTAACAGAAAACAACCATGTAGGCTTATCATTGTCCTGCTGATGTAATCCCCGTCTACAACATCCCAGTAAAAAGAACAGCCCTGGGAGAACCTAGCTTTGTTGCTGCTCCGTTTGAAAAACAATTTCACAAAAGACAACGGGGATACAGGTTACAGCAGTCGCTCTGCGGTCCTAATCTAACACCACCACCAAAAGAAAAATTAAAAAAAAAAAATCTTTAACCTTAGACAAAATGTGCATTTGTGTGTGTGATATAGTGTCCTCTTGTCATCTTACAGCTGTTGAAACCCACACTGACCATCTGTGCATTAAAGAGCTAGAGTCAAAGGAAAGTATTTAAAGGATTTAATTTCTTCAGGAGGACCATAACCTTGGTCCTGTAGAACCCCAGAAGGCTCATCATACTAAGGCAGGGGGTCCCCTAATGTCCCAAGCAGATGACAAGGATGCAGAGTTCACGCACACCACAGACTAACTCAATCTGCAGGAAGTCTCCCACATTTTCCATTTAGCCTTTCTCTGCCTCTCCTTTCTCCTTGTCTCTCCTCTCCAAACAAAGGGAGTTGATGTCAGAAAACCCCATTAAAAATAATGGCCTCCACCTGCTTTCTTTTCTCCCTCATTCTCTCCTGCTTGCCTTTCTAATGACCAGCTTGGAAAAACCTGGAAGAAATCTGCTAAGCCAGTCAGTCATTGCAGACTGTACTCTCAACTAAATGCACACACCATGCACACAGAAAGTACATGACCATTCTACAGCATGGTTTCCCAAGCCTAATAGTATTAATCAAAAGGCTCTATTGCAGGTGTGACCCCTCAAATTTTTCCTCCTCATTCATCTCTTAAACCACTCATGTATAGATCCTGGCAGGTAAAGAAATGCTTAGCCATGGGGCTAAGTCATCCACATGAACCTCTCTGGAAAATCCACACAAATTCTTTTAAACTATTGCTCACATAAAGTGAGTATATAAGGTATGAGGTTACATATTACAGCTCCCTGAGGTCACATTAGCCTTTGGACTCAAAAGCATAAAGCCGCATCTCACTGTCTGTAGCATCTTCACTGTCTCCCAAGACATCCAACTGCAGTCTGTTTGATAGATTTCTATGATTAATAACCACAGAAAACAGATGTGGCTGCTCCTGTGTCCATGGTGCAATGTCCCAAACAAAAATTAGTTGTAAACTATGAAGTGGCTGAAACAGATGGTGGGGACTGAGTGTGAATTTCAGCCATTATTTCGCAATATAATGGATTAGACTTTTAGAAAAGGAGTGAGAATCAAAGAGATAAAAGACTTTAACAAAGGTTAGAAATTAGAAGAAAAAAATGTAAGGAAAAAGCTAAGAAAAAAAACTATGCGCATGATTTAGGCAAATGGAGACAGAAGCAAAGGAGGCTGTATTCCAGCTATGTCTAATCTCCATTAGGAGGTCTGTCTGCTATCGACTCAAATAAAACTGCAGGCTACGCATCATGAGATTTGGGGCAAAAGGTAAACAGGAAATAAAAAACAATCTAATTCAGTTTGAGGGTGAAAGGGAGGAGAAAACTGATGTATTGTCTATCCCTGCAGAGCATGTAAAAAAATTGCTCCTTTTATTCAGGATCCCATGAGTCACTCCTTCCTCCCCAATCCCCACATTATCAGCATCAGCACTCTGAACCATGGAAGAGCTTGTGACAGCTCTGATTTTGGAATGAAGGGCGAGAAATTTTAACCTCATTCTGGGTTTATTATCAAAACCCGAGGCAAGACCCTATAAGGGTATTTGTGATGGCGAGTCATTTTTCATACAAAAATAGTTCTGTGCATTAAAATGGGTTGAAATTGATACTTACTGTATATCAACTTCTATGCTTCAAGTTGAAAAATTATGTTCAGAATACAAAGCCTACAGCAAAGTACTAGCCCGGCTATTAGATTTTGAAAAATCACCGAAAGCCTCATAGGAGAGCTTCAGCAGCCGAGGCAGGTCAGGCTCAACACTCAGGGCCATCTAGATGTCCGCTGGAAGGGATTTGGGGAAATATTATACCAGAGAAAATTACAACACTGAGCAATTTGTTTTATTCAGAACACAAAACTTTCTCATGCATTTTTCCCAGTTTCTCCTTATTCAAAAATTGGGCAAAAAACAGAATAGGCTATGAATACATTAAAAATAAGGTGGCACCGATGGGACAAGGTAATGCTGTGGTTCAGAGCGGCAAAACACAGATTTAGATGGAAACAACTGCATGGTGAATCTCCATTGACTTGCAGTGTAAATAAAAGACATTACAACTGACTGTGGGTTTATCTGTATGTATGTTAAGGTGAGAGCGTACGTGCTTACTTGAGTGAGAGAGAGGCTAGTGCATCTGAGGATGCATTTCTGAGCACAATAGCAACCTTCAGCAAACATGGGCGGGTTAAATGCAGATATGGTCACTTTAATACATTCATTCTAGGTCCTGACTTACTGAAAGGGTTTCTTTTTTAGGTTGGGCTTCAGAAGAGTTTCATAATGATGACTGAATGAAAATTATCCATTTCCTTCTTAGAAGCCGCACTATGAAAGTTAGTGTTGTTAAAACCCAGGTAGCAACATGTCCGAACTTTGCACATCACATGACTAAATTTGATAAATCTGTCTTTCAGTTTATTTTCCTTGCTCTCCATTTAAAACATAAACTCACACAAAACACATACGGAGTTCTACAGAAAGTGAGGGCTGCTCAAAACCACTAGCAACCCAAACAAAGTCCAAGGTCAGCAGAGTGGGCTCACTGAGCTGAAACCACCCTACCTGGCTTGAGGTTGGTGTATGCAACCACATGGGATGAGGTTGCATACACCAGCTCCATTTACCATATCTGTGTGATTCAGACTGCAGTTCAGCTCATGATATTCCCTCTGCTGTATACAAGATTAAACAAAAATTTATTTAACAACTGATTTCTTTTTTTAAACAAGGCTATGAAAGGGTAGGAAACTCAGTGTTAATCACTTATTCATTTTCTATATGTACTTTGTCCTATTTGTTCTATTCAAGGTTGTGGAAGAGCTGAAGCCTGTACCATCCACCATGGGAAAAGAGGCAGGGTATACCCGGAATGACCACCAGTCCATCACAGGGCCAACACAGTGACAAGACAAACAACCATGCATGCACACGCTCACCCCTACAGTCAATTTAGACTGACCAATTAACCTAACATGCTGTGGGAGGAAGCTGGAGCACCTGGAGAGAACCCCCTCAGGTCCAGGAACAATATGCAAACATACAGAAAGGCCCCAGTAAATCGCTACCTATAATGCCAGGTCGGTGAGTGTTGAAAATGCTAGCATAGATCTACTGTGAAGGCATAAAAGACAGTGGATGTCCAATACATTGACAGTGTCGTAAATACAGACACATGTTCACACTGCATATACAAAGATCTCTGAACCATTTAACCCTTTACCTCACCTTGTAAATCTCCTGCCTCTCATTTATCATTTTCATTACTGGACAATTTTAATGCAAAGCAGGTTTTTTGTTGCTAAAATTCAAGGCAAAACCACTTTCCTGCTTATCAAACAAAGGAATTTTCTAAGGTGAATACAGAATTTTTAAATATATAGTACATGATGTACTGAAATCTGTTAATTTTGACAGCAAACGGAGTGGCCCCCACCAATCCCTTCTGGGTTATTGTTGTGGATGGTGCACCATGTTGGAGAGAACAACAGTGAATGCCACAATATTTTGCACTATTAATAGCTAATTCTAAACATAAATATATATGCTCAACACAAATTTAAAGCTTCCATGCAAGTAACGCACCAGATTGCGTGGCTATATCAGTAAAGTCTGTTTTTGTACACGTGATGTGGACCATGCCTGTAGATTTGACACACACAAAACTGGACGTGCACAAGACTTTGCCAATCAAGCTGAAAGCGATTGATTGAGCCGTGCATTTTCAGTGCTGCATGCAGAAATGATTATTGAACAGACTTATCAACTAAAACCCTTCGTTGGCGGCGGCACACAGAATTTTCTGATCTAAATGAGCATCATTGTTCATTAAAAGAGGATTAATCGAAAACAAAGTTGAGTGAAAGATTTAACAACTCATCGGAGGACTGAACTTGGAAATGACTGTGGACTATAACAGAAAAGCAAAGGAAATGATGAAAACATGAAAAGCTGCGTGTAACAGAAAGATAAAGCGGTATAGTAAAAGGGGAAATGGAAAAATTATTACACACACACATACACACTCATAAATGTGACTCCATGGAAATGGCTATATAAATCGGCAGTGAGGTATAGCTGTGACTTTATCGTCATATTTGCAGAGAATTCTCATAAAAAGACAAAATCACTTCAGTATATTTTAGGCAATTTTCTCTATCAGAGTGACTCAAAATTATAAAATGTGAAATGTTGCACCCTCCTCCTCCCTGCTGACCTCCTGTCTAGACCTAGACATCCTTCTCATCATGGCCAAGGTCCTAGTTCTGTCCTTCCCATTAAGCCTCCTGGTGGCTAACATGAATATATTATATTTGTGTGTAGTGTGTGCATGTGTGTACATGGGTGGGTGTCATTACTTCCTTTTCCATGTGACGGTTTTGGGTTAAACAATGTAATTATTAAAACCTTTCCAAAGCTGTTTCCTGCCTGCTTTTACTGTCACCCTTACTATAAATCAACTGCTTGAGCCCTGTAAATCACATTGGATGAGTGTGTATTTTACAACCTAGATGTGTGTATATGTGTGGCCACTGCAGCTGTGCTTTCAAATATACACATAGACAGCGCACAAGATAAGCACAAGATCTTTTCAAGCAGCAGTGGTGAATTTAATGACAAATGTTAAATGAATTCATAATCTTTGATTGAAAGGAATTTAATAAATGTATTACAGGTCTATATGATTGATAAGTTGAGTGTGTTGTGGTTTATTGGCATTTTATGTTTGAAGCTGACTTTGCCGTGGCTTACATTAGAGAGAAAAAAAATTAAGTGTGCAGTAAAATCACACTAAAGCATCTGGTCCCGGTAGAAAATTGATTTCCGAACTAGAGATTAGTTTATGTGTGAAAGGAGATTGAGAGACAATTTCACCTCCTTGAGACCAAACTAGATAAATAATGTTGCCTGGAATAAATGGCTTCTGTGCAGCAGTGATGGCTCATTCTTTGATTGTTTATGATTGTGTTGACACCCCCTGCTGGGCTGAAGACATCACTACCACGCTAAGAACAAGCTTGCAACCAGTGACACTGTCCCACATCCAATTCCACTCCCAGCAAGGATACAATATGCTGAACCAAATTAAACAATAAAATAAAGTTGATAGCTTCCATCGCCTAATATCACTTCAACAACCAGCAAGCACATGTATAGAAGATAATATAAAACAACCAAAAACTAGTGTACTGTATACATCTTTTATTCTAAAATGCCGTTTTTTGGTTGTTTTTTTTTTGTCTGTGTCAAATGTGTACACACAGTCAGAAGAGAGTCTAGACAGCTGTATGCCCGCCAAGTCTCTCACAGCTAAGAAGAGAGAGAAATATATACGGCGCAGCTGCCGAAGACACAGTCGACCCACAAAAGAGCTATTATGCGCCCACAGCAAAACAATACAGCTTAGCTGAGCTATGAGGGGAAAAAAAGAAAAACATTGGGATCAATAGAGAATTGCAATTAGCCCACATTGGCAGGAGCAGTGCCAGATTAGACACAGGATGTCGATTCCATTTCCTGCACTATCGGGCCCCTCGAAGTTGGTTGGCTTTTTGTGTAATTGAAGCAACTCTCATTCAAGTTGGTAATATGCTGTAGTGTAAGGGTGATAGTATGTGAAATGATTGCAATAAAGACAGAGATAATGACGAAAACTCTAATGCTTATGAGGTCTAATTACTGAAAATAATAATTCTAGTTAATGGATCTAAAAAGAAACAGAAAAGCATTGAGAGTGTTAGGAATGGTGTTGCATCCGTGCACAATTTTGCATAAAAATTCACAACACGTTTGTGAGCCACCCTGTGCGGAGCAACAGCACACCAGTGTAATTACTTCACGGCACTGTTGCTCTCTTGTTTACAATAATTGAAATCCGATTGAATTCCTGATTCAAATGTTTGAAAAAACCTGAATTAAGTTCTTTTCTTTTTTTTTTATTTATAGCAATTTACCAGAAGCAATGTATAAATTAAACTTAACAGTGTGGCCCTGAAAAAAATATGCTTCCATACACTTTCACAGGAAGAGGACGGTGTTTTACTTGCAAATTAAATAGTCTGAACAAAATCTAACAAACACCTGACTTTCCAATTAACTGGCTTACCTTTAAGTATGCCTGGGCCTTGCAGTACATCCCTTGAAACCAGCACAGAGTAGAAGCTTTGTGAAAAGCCAGGTCGACAGGGACCTTCAGAGGCATGCTCCCCATTATTCCTCTGTAAGGAAGAAAAAAAATAGTGTTAAGGCATCGATAAACATGGATTCCATTGATTTCTTTTTTCTTCTTTCTGGCCCAGAGCCTTGGAGGAAAGAAAAAAGCATATAAAACAGCAGTAAACACAAAAACATTTAACAAGTTCATCAGCTATGCTTCTGGGTAGTCACACTGCTGCTTAAAAAGTCCCTCAGTATAGTTTCTGTGATCAAATGTACTGACTCCATAAAGAAACCAGTCGCAATGAAATGAGAACAGGTTTAGTTTAAACAATACACTCACACACACACAAACACACATACACACTGCAAAGAAAACTGCATGAATGCAGCATAATCCCTCCCCTCCTCCACCAAAACCCCCAACATAGTGTAGATCTTACAACAGGGGTTCCGAGGGACTGAGAAGGAGGTGCGCACTGTGCATGTGCATGACTAAGTGCATGTGCTCCCACTGATACGGTCTGCTGACAACTTTGCCCCCAACATTTAGTGCTCAGTGATGGTTAAATTAAACGTTTTGACACATTAAGGACCACCATGGCACGCGCATATATGTGCACACACGTGCACATGATGCACAGGTCGGCTGGACTGGAATGAAAAGGAGGCACACCACAGTGGAGCCTCAAACCATGGGAAGTAAAAATGCTGGAAGGAGATATACTATATATATGCTTATAAACACGGGAGGAAGGCTTTTATCAGACGGAGCACCGGGAAACAGTACGCGGCTACGAGGGGTGCCGTTAGGAGAAGCGCCGACTTCGTTCAGGGTTTATTGATTAAATAGGAAGGAAAAAAAAACTTGAAAGTTTAACTTTTTATAGGAAAGTTGTCTTTTTGGATAAACTTACAAAGGGCGGAAGCTGCAGCTAAAGTAAGCGAGATGACTGCAGTAGTTTAACAATAAAAGGAATCACCCTGCTGAATAGATTGTGCGTAATTGAACTTGTAAAGGATATTGTTGCACAGCGATATCCTGGCAGCGATTTTGAATCGGAAAGCGTTTAGTATTTTTAGTCTTACTGTCTTACTTTTGTTTGTTGTTATGTTAAAAATGACCAAAGAGCCAATTAACGTAGCCGATTAGTATGGAAATAAGGAGCAGCGCAGCGCTGATGCTGCAGCACGCCGCAACGACGCTATCACACTGTGACTTTTTCCGAGCTTATATGCTGTATCACCAGCTTTATGAAAAAGAGAGAAATCTCACCCAGAATGTGTCCAGAAGAAGGGATGCTGTCAGGACCACAGCGAAGTCAGTTCTCATTGTAGCGAGCAAGCGAGTAAAAGCTGCCTGGACCAGAAAGAGGCTCGGTTTGTGATTCTTCTCCAGTGATTGTTTAAAATTTCCAACCGCCTACTTGGTCGGACTGTTCGTTAGGTCCCTCCCTGAGCTCGGCGAGTGTGCTGCAGCTCTGCCCCGAGTTTTCCCCGGCTCTCTCATCTGCAGGTGAGCGCTCCGCTTAGCTCCAAAGCGCAGCCAGCGTCACTCACTCCAACCCCTCCTATCAGCCGGTGCAGGAAAACTCTACACACGCACTTAAAGACACACTCGTTGGAGCTCTTTGAACCAAACAAGCAAACTACTGACGCCTTTCCGAGGACTTCGACATTTGAACCCCCCTCCTCCTCTTCCTATGACGAGCTGAAAGGCTTCGCCAGTTTTATGGGTGCAAATTAAACGATCCCCAGTTGCCAAGTGTATGGCAAATCCATTAAGCAATGGCCATTAAACTTCAATCATGAAACGCTGCTTTGTAAGCCTGCAGCTCAGACATGTGTTTATTATTCTAAATTCAGTTAACCTTAATCTTTGCAGCAATTTTTGATTTGTATTACGATTTGAAAAAAAAATCCCATGGTGCTGTATTTGTGTGAAAAAAAACACAAAGGTCGTGGATGCGCACAGCCAGTCATATCAGCAACAAAACGCATAAACGTGACATATTTGAACACAAAATCCACAGAAAACGGGTTTTATGATGTAATCACGAGTCACATTTTATCTTAACAACCGACGAGTGTGGCAGGTGTAAGTGTACAGTATTAGACTGGCAAAGTCTATTTAATATCTTCTTTTGACAAAAGTCTTGTGGATAAGTGCATGAAAGGGTTTATAGAGACATAAATCCTCTTTCTGGGATAAAAGCCTGTCTGTTTTTGTGTGGTAGACTATTTGATCTTTTGTTTTGCCTTTGTTGCTGTTTTTTCCATTATTATTTTCCCCATGTCATGTTATGATGTTTAACATCGTTCCTTTTTATTTATTTTTATTTATTTGTTTTATTTTTTTGCAGAGATTTTGTTACCAGAGTTGAATTTTGATTATTGCAGGAGCTTTATATACTTTACAAACTTACCACACACTCAGCTTTATTCAACAAATCCAACACTTTTTTCTGAGACTATAAAAGAGAAATTTCATCAAAAGAAAAGTTGAACAAATTCCAGTTCAAAAGGTTTTCAATTTAAATCCAAATGTCTCACAAAACTGAACTTAGCTCTCTTGAACTGAAGAGAGCTAAGTTCAAGAGAACTGAACTTCCTTCACAGAAAAACTGTCAACTGAATGAAAGAGGGCTGAATAGCCATGTTGAAGACTTACCTTGGACCCATGTGACTGCAGTTAAACCCATTTCCTTAAATTAAAAGATATTTGTTGGGTACTTATGTGAACAGTGCCTGATGGGTAAATTAAACCTTTCCCTGACCAATAAACAGCCCCTCTTTTAGGTCTACTGTATATCCTTTGGTCTCTTGGCAGACCAGTTTCCATCAGCTAAGTGAGCCAATAGACTATAATCCTAAAAAAAAAAATAATAATAATTTAAAAAAAATGTGATGTGCAAGAACTTCACCACTTTTCTCATCCCAATTCTCTGGCTGGAAAAGCTCCAAGATTTTTATCCACAGTCCCTTTTATTCCTAATGGGCACGGACATGGTCATGGTTTTTCACATGTTAAAAAAAAAACTGATTGGGATATTTCTTTCAACTTATTTCTGTTCCTCTTGCTGAGGTGTGATTGTGTGGACCAGAGTCAACCCACCAGAACAGGACTTTAAAAAGTTCTTGTAATGAAAAGCTAACCATGGACATTGGAAGGGCAAGATAAAGATTAACTTGGTGTACTACAATGTTTCAAATAGTGATTTGCTCAACTTTGAGAAAGGTAGTGTGTGTATGGTTAGCAGGCAGAGGGCTGTTTTTGCTGCTGTTAGAAAGGAGATATACTGATGGAAATGTACCACACTCATCTAAATCTCTTCACATACTGTAAAGGTTTCTATTAGTCTTTCCTGTAAGGTCAAACTACATGAAGCAAAATGCAACATACCCTTGTCTTTTTGTGTACACCACCCTTTATTAAAGACTAGCACCACTAACAAGCATCCTGCTGGTTTACAAGTACAGCCCATTGGGATTGTGGAAAACAATGGTAGGAACTATTGTTTATATTTGGACTTGTTCTGATGCAGCTATATTAGAACACCATGGCCCATGGAGGGAATCTTTAGGATGCAAATACAAAAGAATCAATCTCCAACTATTTGAAAGCTATTATGTGATTGAAAGTAGTAAAGACATAACATTAAGCAAGGGTTTGGGTTTTTGTTTTTATAATATCTATACAGTCTAAACAGAGCAAACAAAAGACATAAAGTTGTATTATCCATTTATTGTTCCAATGTAGGGTTGCAGGGAGTGCTGGAGACTATTCCAGCTGCTAGGCATGAGGCAGAGTACACCCTGTACAGGGGCCAGTTCATCAAAAGGGCTAACATGGACAGACAAACTAGTCATGCTCACACACAACCAAACATGCATGTCTTCAGCCTTTGGGAGCCTGCATGCATGAGGAAACTCCACACAAAAAAGGTTTAAATCAAGGACATTCTTGCTGTGAGGTGATGATACTAACCACCACATGTGTAGGCCAGGTTGTGTAATATTTACAAAAAAACAAAAAAATTCATCACCTGGTGAACGATCTCACAGATAATTAGAATAATTGACGACAGGGCAGTGACAAAAGTAGAGGAGTCTTTTAGAAATTAGAATAGATATGTGAAAAATAACTTGGACAAACAGTTCAACCATTTAAGAATTAAATTCCGCAACAGCTTATTAGATACACCTTATGGTGCCCCTGGACACATCATCAGTGATGTAACCTGGGATCACAGGGGGTTTCG
>JBAMHW010000015.1:9030456-9042651 GCA_037177495.1 Rhadinocentrus ornatus | reverse complement strand
TATATATATAATTTTTACTGTAAGTCATCCCTCATTCACTTTAATTAATAGAGGTTTTATACTGCCAGCGTGACCATACGAGAGCTGTAGAAACAGACGCTTTCATGTACAGCAGACGTGATGCATGTGCCTCTGAATGGATGAAATGTGTGAAGGCTATAGTGGTGAGGTGTTAAAATGATTTCCAGGCAGGGAGAATTTTTAGCAGCTAGGCAAGGCGTGTAGTGGAGATGCCCCTAAGGCTGATAGGAAGCTTTGATCAGACATGGAGGGACATGCCTGTTAAAAATCTGCAGATGCCCATTCCCCATCTATTTCTTTGTATTTCTCTCTTTTTCAATCCCTCTTTCTCCCTTTTCGTTGCCTTGCCTGTCTGACCTCACTTTTTAAAAATCTGAGACTTTTTCATTTACCTTCTCTTGACTACTTTCAATTGTTGATCTTCTGTTTCTTTCACTGAAACATGCACATACCTGAGGGTTAGAAAGCCCTCTTGTGCCCACCATGATCCAACCAATATCAGCTCCTCAGTTGGTTGGAACACTGGAAAGATAGCCTATAGCATTCCACAACAGCCATCATGACCCTTACGAAAGATAGCATTAACAAGCACATGAACACACTACATGTTATTTCAACACAAATACGCTTATAAATCATACAAATCCAGTCCAAATGCTCAGAAGAAAATATGTTTAAAAAGAAACAACCTGACTACACCCAAATTTGTGAGCTATTAAGTGTTATATTTAAAATGCTTGGATTTCACAGCACAATATATTTATTTCTGAAATCACCTTCCCTCTTCTCTGTGATTTGGTTTAGTGCCTCGCTTTATGTCTTTTCCAGAGTGGATTCAGCAAGGGGATTCTCTGACACCGAGCAACAGTAGTGAGTAAATTATTCCATTCAATTATCTGAGCATTTGCTCAATATAAATACCATCTGGGTGCTTGAAATAGATTAGTTTAAGGCCATACTAAATTATTAAACTATTCCCAGTGATCGAGTCCCCATTCCCCTTTAAATGAGGCAGACTTGTGGGGTTCATACCAAGCCTCTGGTCGTCTGACTCGTTTGGCACTTAAATCACGTCCCCCTGGAGCACTTTGACCGGATTCCCATTAGGAACATGAAAATAAGGTCCACTATCATTTGATCCCTTCACCTCTTTCCACTGCCCAAACAGTTAACCCATCTCCAAAACTAACAGGCCTGGCCCAACAAGCATGAGGGCAGAAACAGAGCGTAAGACAGGGGTACGATGACATATTATCTGTCATATTTTGGTAGATTACTGGAGACCATAATGCATTTAGCAGGGCAAGCTTTCTTCCACATTAGTTCACTCTTAGATGACCTCAACCTATCTATTTCTTTCCACGCAGAAATCTGTCAGACAACAGACCTACAGCAAAGGATTTTTCATTCATTTCACACATTCCCTGTGGAGGTCCAAATCAAAATACGAACATATGGCTGCATTGCAATGTGCAGACACTGCTATTCCCTAAACTGCCTTAGCTCAGTGCTGTAGCTGCCTTTCATACCTTAAAACAACACACAACAACATTGATGCAAAACAAACAATATTCTAAAAGCGTCAATTTAGTGTTAGAGAAGATTTTACCATCTTCAAATCCATCTTCAAACCTTTAAAATATCAGTAACTTGTCTTTGCCAGTGAAGCCAAACTTCTCTGACTATTAAATTAGCACAAGCTTTTAAACTAGAGAATTCAGTAGGAGAATAAGATTTGATGGAAACTATTTAAAGAGGCCTTACTATTGAATACTCAGACAAGTGAGCGATGCCAATTTATTACATAAAGGCACGTTTGAATTTTTGAGTGTCTCTACATTCAGTTTTCATGGTGCTAAAAACAATAGGTTTTAGAGCGATTTTTCTTCTTTGATATTTCATTTACGTTCAGGCAGGACAGGACTCAGTTATTGGTCATCCTCTCCAGACTGTGCAGAAAGGCACACCCACCTTCACTGCTCAGCGTAAGGCAGAAGACACCACGGTGGACAGGGCAACGTTTTCAGTGTGATCATGTGACACAATGCTTCTTCGGCTGTGAGGGAAAGCTACATCTGTTTTTATTCCCAAAGGAAAAAACACTAGACAGCAATGGATGGAGTTTGTCTTTTGGGAGCCAGCCACAGAGTTGCACCAATGTTTGTATTTGTGACCGGCATTTCACTGAAGACTGCTGGATGAATAAGGGCCAATACAACGAGGAATTTGTGACTAGGCTTTAGCTGAAAGGAGGGTCTGTTCCTACAATGAAGGACCGCATTTCCAATTCTTAGCCACAAGCTCGAAGTAAAACCAAATAAGTTGTCTGTTTTGTTTTAATAGTTTAATAGTGTGTGAGCAACGGTCAAACTAAAGGACTTAACCCACACTTTACCTGATCACTACTATCAGGTAACAATCACATGTAATGATGACCAGAAAGTTAGTGATCAACAATGTAGATGGAAATGCTACAAACGTAACAACCAGTCAAAAAACACCTAGCTGATTAACCCCATGAAACAATACATGAACATGGAGTGGCTAGAAATACAGCTAACTAAAGTGTAACAATCCAAAGAAGTGTTAGCAAATCAGAGTTGGGAAAGTTCAATTTCTACATGAACTAATTCAAAGTTCAGTTCACACATTTTAAAATGAACTAATTCAGTTCATAGTTCCTAATTCAAATCTTTTAACCAAGTTCACAGTTCTAAAAATTGACTAGATCATAGTTCTTTTTTCCCAATATGTTGCTGCAAACTATTACCCTCAGATTACTGGCATTTTCTTTTTTTTGCCACTCATTCAGTCAACGCTCGTAGCCAGCTGCAGCTTTTATTCCTACAGTATAAAAACATGAGCAAAAACTTGCTTGAATGGTATTTTTAATGAGGAATTAGTAAACTATCTGAGGTAGGAACCAGGCTAAGATAGGAAAGAAAGGATGTACCTTAAAGTGCAATATTTAAAGTGCAAAACATTTTAACATTATTTAATGTGGCTCAGTGGGTAGAGTGGTCGTCTTGTTGCCTGAGGGTTGCCAGTTTTTACCTCGGCCTGTCTAGCTTGACATTTAGTTCACATACCTTGGAAGGCTAGCGGGGTGCTTTATTTTAATAGGCCGTTTCAAGTTTGCTGTGGACGTTGTTGATGTTTGGAGTTGCTTCTTGACACCTGGCGGGCAAAGTTTCCACAAAAAAGCTAAATTTCTCCCTCCTGGATCATCACTGACCTTTTCAAAAAATTATTTTAGGTGATCATACAAAGATGCTGTAGTGATCATTGAGGCAGAATGTTTACGACGTGTTTTAGCCAGGATTTTGCCTGGAAGGCTCCATGGAAATCTGGAACTCTCTTGAACAAAGTTCAACTGTAAGAGTATTCACAACTGCAGAATGAGCGTGGTCACAATAACGTTCATCAGGGAGAAATACAGTTCACGTTCACCCAAAATATGAACGAGTTCATGAACGTTTGTTTCATTGAACTCATTCAGGCACAACACCTTAGCAAAAAGCATCATTACCGTTTTTCACCTCTGTTGGCATTGTGGTCCATTTGCCACATGTATACCAATTAACAGTGGCATGTACAAATATATAGGAAAGAGTGGGGTAAGTAGTGCCAGTTTTTACTTAAAGTGCCTTCAAAGCAAGGGAATTACAGTAATGCCTCCAACTAAAATATGTACATATAGTTTTAGATGTTGTGCATCCCAGGGAACAATTACTTTGGATAATAAATTAACTGTTGGAGAAATACAGCTTTAGAAAAGAAAAGTGGTTTTGTGGCACAACTTGCCACCGATGCGGAGTAAGTTGTGCCATTAGAGAAATTACACTGGGGTAAATTATGCCATTGATAATAACAAAAACAGATAAATTTAATTTCTTATTTGGTAATGCTACATAAAAGCAGGACACATTCAATACAAAATTACTTTAATTATTTTATTTAATCTTTATTTAAAGTTTTAACAACATCCAAGCCCACTTCCCTATTACAAAGCCTACACTGTTGCATAAACACCTAATTGACTCGCATGGCATCTGCTTGCGATTACGGCATAGCTGACACTGGTGAGTTTGCTCTCGCACTTGAGCATAGGGGATATGGGTCGTTTTGGTGTTGTGTTGCAGTTTCTTCTCCTAATCTGAAGATGGCGGCAGGGGTGGTATCGGACGATAAACTCACCAGGTCGGAGTTCTTTGGATGGTTCACTTCAGTTCGGTACGTATTTTCTGTTTTAAAACAAGAATGGCGTTCAGTATCTTTATTAGTTTGTGGAAGAAAACTAAGAAATAATGCAATTAGCCTCTCATCAACTTGATCCACTGGTTATTGTCTATAAAAATGGTGGTTGCTACATAAATTCAGCGAGAACATCCAGATATCCGGCAACACATGATCCCAAACTGATCAACTACAAGGGAGTACCTCCACGTAACTGTCTGTGTAACAGGGGTGCATGTCAGTCCTGGAAGAGGTAAGCGTCGAGCCTCTGCGGACCTATGCGGCGCCTACGGCGATAACGCAGACACAGACGTCGCATGAGAATAAATCTGCCTTTAGTCTTCACAGATCCAGCCTGCTTGTTACTAGGCCTACAACTTAACATCCTACTTTATGTCTAACCTACATCCTAGAAACAAAAAGTTCTAAAATGAGCACCCAATCATCTGCAAATCATCTGCATTTGAATCTCTTCACTGATTCCTACTCCTGAACATCCACTTGCCAGTACTGCAAGGGAATGTGAACTTATGTTCCCTTCTAGCTGTATTACTACGTTTTTGTGTAGGGGGTAGTTTCTTGAGAACATCACCTCTACAGATGATTCCTTCATCATTTCCTCTTAATGTGAAGATGGGCTTTCCATCAACAGACCTCTCACAACTTTGCTTCAGAAACTTTTTCATCATCTTCAACATTCTCCACCAATCCAACATAGTTATAGGACTTTTTACCCCCAAACTTCACAATGACAGTCACAGATAGGTTGCTTCAGGAACACGACATTCCAAATAGTAGCTTACTTTAAATGAAACATTGTCTAGTGTCTTAATATAATCAACTAGCTCTTTCTCCATGTTCTCTTTGAAGAACTGCTGTTCTTTCATAGCCTGGCTTTGGCACTTCTACAATTTTTTTCATTTGCATATATCTTTTTATGGTCATCCTGCAGAGCTTCACCTCCTTTCCAACCTGACGTATGGTCTTCCCCTGTTGCACCTCTTTCATTGCTCTTTCCAACTCCCCAAGAGGAGTAGAAACCCTGTCTGTCTTCTGTTTGTGTTTGCATGGCATGATGGATTTTGGTCATGGATTTTAAGAATGTCACATAGTTTTAGTAATCAAATGTAAGAATACAATGTACAATAACAATAAAATACAATAAAATAGCATATAGTAAATAATCATAAGATGGGGTAAGTTGAGGCCTTAACCCAGGCCCTTTGGCACAAATCAACCCCAAGCCCATCATCTTGAAAAAAATGGATCCACTAGTTGTTTTGAGCTAGCATTATGCTAACTGTATAGACTCTTGGTGTAGCTTACTAAAGAACTAAAACATGTGTGAACTGTTTTCAAAGTTGTCTATAATTGTTCAGACACAGCAATCAAAAACCTTGATCATGGATATTTTACTTTGGCAAAAATATGCTTTTTGAACTTAGATGTGCTTACTTCTCAAGCCATGTGTCTAGCTTGTTTGGAACATGAGTGACATGGATCCTCTTCAAAAATATGTGGTCACATGACCAAATTCTTCTATGGTTTTCTAGATAACAGGGGTGGTACAACTGGCCCCTTGGCACAAATTACCCCACTCCCCCCTAAGATGAGTGAAGGACGGCAAACGTTATATAGGACTATAGTTGGTAAGCAGAGTATTTACCAAACAGATACGTCCTGCTCCATTCCTTGATATGGGTTGTTGAGTTGCTGTGGTTGACTCTCATTCTTCGGGCTCGAACATGTATGGCTGTATGTTTTCTGTTAACATTTCTTACTAAGTGTTTATATTACTTAGTTCTGCTGGTGTTTCTTTGACCAAAACAGTGCATGCTCCCCACAACTACTTCCAGCAGTTGACCAATCAGAGGCAACTCACATCAGGGGGAGGCGGCGCTCAGGGGGGAGGAGTCTCATTCTGCTTGTTTCTGGCAGAGGCCAAAATGAGAGGATCGATATAAAATAAATAAAGGGAAAAATGTGAAAAATGCTGGATTAATTCCTACCCTTGTGGACTCACATAAATTAATTAGCCTGATATGAGCATAATAAAGCCACTTAAAAAAAACAATGTTTGGTGGATTGGCAGTAGCATAACTAACACAGCTCAGTGCAAAGAAATCAAGCTCAACTCCAAAGTCTTGCTTGCTTTTTTAAGGGGTTGGGAAACAAAACTGTTCAGTCCGGGTTAAAGACGAGTGTAGCGAAGAATCAGTCACCTAAAACCCTTCTCTTTCCTAAGAAAAGTGTCGACAGAGTGTCACTGGGCTCTATATCTCACTTTTCTATTGTGTGCTGTATGGACACACACATGCTTTCTTACTACATACAGATGAAAGATTTTCTAGTGAGGACTGGAATAATGGCCAGGGCTTATTTAAGGATATCAAAACATAAGATGTACATTAAGTAAAGTTGGAATTTGAAATCTTATTTAAATCATTAGCTTTATGAACTAAATTTTCAGCAGGCATAGTAGTTGGTTTTATTTGGGGTCCTAAAAAAAAGATGCAATAACCGTTGGTTTTCTTTCTTGTTTTTTTATTTTTATTTTTATTTTATTGCATTCAAATATTTTTAAAAGCACAGACTCAAAGGCATTCAGGTGCTTTATTCAGACGTTTGTTTTACAAGAGACATGTTAGTAGGCACAGACTCTTCTTTGCATTTCTTTGCAGATCATAGGGCTCAGGTGTCCCTGAGCAATGTTTCTTTACTTTGAAGATCCTTCATCCATCATTTCCATCTGGCATAGAATTGAAATACTGAAACAAAACACAGCTACCGGCATTTTGGAAACCAGGACCGAGACACTACATCATACAGCACATCATCAAAACACACTTTCAAAAATAAATAAATAACCAAAGAACCTCTCTTATCTTACTGCAAATTGTAAGACCCATTTTTTTGGAGACTGAGTATAATGGAAATCATGAAAAGGCAATTTCACCCTCGGGTAGGATTGGGGTGACCGTGTGCAATAGTTTTTGTTGTTAGTTTGTAAACGCTGAGAAATGGGCCTGCAAACTGTTGACATGTATCCAAAGTGCATGGTAACGTGGGTCACCGTGCTGCAACTGGAGCTCAGTTCAGAGGTCATAACAAGGAACAATGCCGCAACTCAAAGCTCCTTTCATTTGTGCAATGACAATTGTTCATGCTCTGTTCTTCCCTTCACTTATCTGCACCACTTTTAAAACAACTGATCTATATATTTTTTCATGTTTGTATAAGAGCATTACAACACAAAGCATTGACTGTAGTCTGGTCAAGCTGTGCAGCATTTGCATATGATAAGAAAAGTGACCTTTTAACAAAGTCACTTGAAAAGTGAGTCTTTTTTTGTCCATTATTTGAAGGTAATACATTGTGTTCTAGTTTTCTCTGCATTTGTTAAAATATATGAAAATCAATTCATAGCTATTATGCCCATCCTTCAGCAGACCTTGGAAGAATGTGAAGTCACTGAAATGGACTGACCTTTCATTCATCAATACTAATTATATGTTTTTTTAACCAGCCATTTAAGAAAAGGCACAAATTGACAGACTAACATGATGTAATTGTAAAAGCAAGGAAAGTGAATCAATTTTAAATCTTATTTTTTTATTTAGTCAACCTTTGAGCAATATTAATCACTCAGACAAGCCATTGATTTACATGTTTTACAATGCTATTATGATTAAACTCATTTGCAAATATGTGAAGAAAAACACCATCTGACATCTGCATACATTTGTTAATGTTTTTTGATCATTAAAAAACACAAGAATTGAAACTGTTCCTGAAACCATTAAAGCAGTGTTATTCATCACAAGAATATGTTAGTTTAATTGCTTTCTTTTGACAACAGTGACAAATTCTGAGAGCACAGCCCCATTGAAAGTGTGCAAGTTAAAAAATTGTGTAAATGAAGATGGATTTTCTTAAGCTGACCTAAGATGCAAAAGAAAAATTGGACAAAGTTTATTTATTTATAAGGAGAGTTGCTGAATATTGTACTTCTCTGAACTATATAAGATACTTACCCTGACACAGGGACTTTTGCTTCATGATCAGAAGTCAGAACAGGTTTAAAAGATAGTGCTTAGCCAAGGGATAACAGAGGAACTCCTTCTTAACGGGACATTGTGTAGGAATTAATTCCATCTAATGTTTGAATTGTGTATTGCATACTAATGTATGGCGCATTTGAGCGTCTAACTTTCTCAAACATGAGTTGCAACTTGCATTGAGACCTGTGTCTCAATCGTTGTGCACTGGTTCACAGGGAAAACGCATAGTTGGTGCTAATTGTCCCTTGCTGGCGGCTGTAGTTTCGAAATAGCAGACCATCATGGCGCTTTCCTGCCGGCTTACCTGTCACATATACAGTATAAACAAATCTAAAATTCTTCAATTAGGAGAATGTGTCAGATCATTAGCGGAGGTCATAATACACAAATGATAACACATATATACATGCATTGATTTTGGCCAGTAAACAATAGAAAATGTTACAAAATGGCCCTTTAAGGCTCTACTGTTTACTGTCTCATGACAAAACCTGACATAGTTAGGCTAAAATTATGCAGTTTTATGCACTTGAAAATGATGAAGGGATTACCTTTTCCCTCACAGCTTACGTCTCTCTTTGTGATGATGTGAATGTTCAACATCTTGCCACGTATAACGCTTTACACCTGTGATGTGACCACTCACATGAAGAGGAAGGTATAAATCTCCTGACTCCCAGACTGGCGGGCTTAGTTTAAAAGGATCCCACACAACATTTTCCATCAACAATTTTCTTTATTTTTATTTTTAGTCTCACACGCTCTTCCTCTTTTTCAATTTCAGGAGCAAGGTTAAAAACTGACATCCAGGAAATCAACAAAACAATGAGTTGTGGCATTATGTGGTGGGGGCTGGGGTGTTGTGGAGGGATGGTTTATTTGTGTCTTCTTTTATCTTAGTGTTAAGTCAGTTGGTTGAGTTAGGGTCTTTGTTAGCAGTTAGTTTGAACAGATTTGAGTAGGTTTATTTGTATTCCTGTAGGACAAATGTATTGATTACACATGTTTTGAGATTGAGCTTCTTTGCTTGCATAAACATGAACATAAACAAACTGCAGTAATTCAAAGGGGTTAACTGTTGCGGCCAGTAAAATTATCCACAGTATATTTTTGTATTTTAACCTGGGAAAACATTGTTTTATAGAACTAGATTTATTTCTTTATTTTCTACTTTTCCCACCGTGAGTTAAGATACCACTTCTCTAACCTCTCTAACCTTTGGCTGGAAACACACTAGTTTGGAATTTTGAAAAGGTATATCTCAGCCTTGGGTCAGATTTTCTATATCATACATTAGCTTCCTCTGCTCACAACAGTGTGTGTATATATGTGTAGAAAAGTATTTACACATGTTGCAGATCCGTTGGCATGAATTATGCATATGGTTAAGTGTAATTTTGGGGCACTGGTGTTAATGCTATACTTTATTGTATAGCAAAGAGAAATTAACCAGTTGGACCTGGTTGGTGTTTATTTAAACTCTGTTTCAAGGTTCTGAAAATGAAAAGTTTATATTTTTAAAAATGTAGAGATAATGGACTACAAGATGCATGAAAGCATAACATATATTCACAAATATTTCTGACACACATTGTAAAAACAGTTGGTAAAAAATGTTGATTAAAACGTCTCTCAGCTGTTTATTATGCATTAACTCAACTTCGGGCTTCTGGTGTTGTGTGAGTCTAAATTAAGAGGGTTACCAAAAGTAGTCCTAAATTTTGAAGTTAGAATAGAGATCCCATAGGTGGTTGTTCTGGGTTGCCCGGTCGTCCTGAGTGTCTGGCGGGGCCTCTGCCAAAGAAGGTGGACTGGTGGGACTCTTGATCTTGCCTTCCTTTTGCCCTTGATACTGGTGGCCATCATCCCTGACCTCCTGGGGCCCATGCTCCATTGTCATGGGTGGTCTGGCTGGGGTCCACTTCTGCCATTTTCTGTGTGAGTGCATGGTTGTCCCTGTGGTGGGCTGGCTGGGATTTGTGCTCTGTGGTGGCTCCTGCTTTCCAAGGTTTTGGGCCAACTGTGTTTGCTTCTAAACCTCAGAGGGGGCATGGTTGCATTTGCACAATCACACTCATCATGAACACAGCTCAGTCGCTATGATAATTCACTCTGTGTGGAAAACTCAGATAGTTTATAAATGTATTGAGGAAGCCAATTTTGCTCTGTGACATTCTGCAACTGAAAATTAAAAATAAATTGAAAATAATGTCTGATGGCGACATGCTTAGTGTAAATTTCCCCAAATTGCTCTTACTCATCTTAGGTAAAAATTTCCTTTTTTGTTTGTTGTTTAGCTTGCCCAAACAAACCTTTGATTCTCCAAACTTTACTCTACTGTCAACTGAAGGCATTGAATAAGTAGTTCATACAACCCTGTTTAAAACAAAGTGAAAATACCCTTCGAAAAAATCAGATTCATGCCTACTAAAGAAAAATACTAATCACACATTCATATAATCTCACTTCAAATTAAAACCTGTCAGGAGGGATTTTAGACATTTTCATTGTTGCAAAGAACATAATTTCTTCTTTTTTCTTTCCTTTTTTTTTTTTTTTTTGGCTTGTCGCTGCCTTTTGTGGTGTGATGGCTGCATGAGGTTAATACTAGGTCTCAATGTTGTGCTTGTGGTGTGATTAACCTGTCGGGGCGCAGTAACTCTGGCTGAACTCAGGTCAGAGACACTTTTGGCAAGGATTGTTGACCCAGCTGGTGTCTCTGACTTCAACTACTAAAGGCCTGAACATGGATCCATTGGTAAGACTTATTACTCTAAAGCAGGCCACCTGATAGGTTGAACTCAGGTCAGCTGAACAGTAAATAGCAGACAAAGACCCATTTCCCTCTGTTTGCTGTCATAGAGCTCAGACAGTTACTTGAACCCATTACAGCAAGGTTTATGTATAAACAGCTTCATTTTTTTCTACTTACTGTTTAATGCTTTGAAGAAAGACATTCTCAGACACACACACACACACACATATATATATTTATATATTTTTTAATTAATTTATTTATTTTGGTAATTCTCTTTACAACCCCAAAAAATCAAAATAAGGATAAATGGTGCCATGTTGTTGGTTATCAGTTCCGTGATTCATCCCAGGTTTTATAACACTGTGTATGAGCACATTTGCGTAAATTAGGCTTTGTTTGTACCAGAGGATCAATCATAAATATGGAACTGAAGCTGCACGTTGACGAGCTGATGAATGTGGCCAGGGAGAGGGAAGTCTGGGCTTTCCTGCTTAAAGGCAGCTGCCCCCTGCTAGTGGCTAGAGACTGTCAGATTTATTTAAGGTCCACATAGCTTTAGATTAAATTGTACCAAAATACTGATCTGAATAAAACAAACATTAATCATTTTAAAGCAGAAGTTGCCTTGCTAATCCACCAATCCTACTCAATTGTGCTGGCTACATACTGTACCTCCATGTGCCCACACAGACTGTAAGAAGACAGATTGACTCAGAGGTTGTACAGAGATGTGGAGAATGATGACTGTTGGCAAGGTGAAATTATATTTACTTAGTGATTTTTTACATGAATAAAACATGAATCACTCATAGAATAATGCCTTTACATAATGACATCTTCATGTGTTTAATACAAAAATGTATTAAAGTTGACTGTTATAGTATAGCTTTTACTTTTCACACACATTTTCTTGTCCCTTTTGTTTTGTTTGTGTTTGAATCGAATTAACAAATAAAAAGTAAAAAGATTAGGGATGGACCGATATGAAAATTTTGGCCGATACCGATATTTAATATTAATATTGTTGTTATGACCGATAGCTGATATTTACCAATGTCGATATATATATTTTGTTTCAAAAGGTTTGAGATTATCAGATTCTGTACAAAGTAAAAATGA
>JBAMHW010000015.1:9009369-9020503 GCA_037177495.1 Rhadinocentrus ornatus | reverse complement strand
TTAAATTAAATTAAATTAAATTAAATTAAATTAAATTAAATTAAATTAAATTAAATTAAATTAAATTAAATCTTTATTTACAAAGCACTTTTCATGGTACAGGCAACACTGTGCTTTACATTATTAAAAAACATTTATGCATATTAAAAATAATACAAGCCTTTACATATATCAAAGTGGAATTACATAACAATAAAAAACACTCATTAAAATCTTTCACACAGTCGCACGGACACACATGTATACACACACACCAAGCAGCCCAAATAAAATAAAATAACGCGAAATAAAATTATGTAAAATAAATTAATATAAAATAAAATTTTGTGAAATGCTAAGCTAAAAACATAGGTCTTAAGCCTCTTTTTAAATACATCAATGGTCTCTGCAGCCCTGAGGCCCTCTGGCAGACTGTTCCACAGACAAGGGCTGTAACAATGGAAAGAGGCCTCACCGTATATCTTGGTCCTCACCCTTGGAACAACTAAGAGGCCGGTACCAGAGGATCTCAGGGTCCACGAGGGTTCATGATTCAAAAGAAGGTCCGATAAAAAAGGCCCAAGACCATTAAGACATTTATAAACTACTAAAATAACCTTAAAATCAATCCTGAAACACACTGTGAGCCAATGCAGTGATATTAAAACTAGCGTAATGTCCCGCCCTCTGGTCCTTGTCAGAACTCGTGCCGCCGAGTTCTGAAGTAGCTGTAGGTTTGAAATGGACTCTGAGATGTTCTCACCATGCCCAAAATACAATAAAGTACTAACACTGTGCAAAAGTTTTGATTTATATGGCAGCAAAACAAACACATACTAATGGAATTGTTAGAACATAGTGATAATAGAAGTTTTTCATTGGCTGCTGGGGAGTGAACAGAAAGCTACAGATTGCAGCAACATTCACAGAGAATCTCTCTCTGAAGAAGCGCCGCTCTGCCGACTGTAATAAATTGGCTGTTTATTACTTTACAGGAAATTAAACAGTGGCCCAGTAAAGGCTGCACATTCAATATAAACTCCTGAAGAGAGGAAAGGGTTTAAAGGACCAATAAAGTCACTCTACAATTACTCCAAAGGACAGTGAAACATTCAGAAATTTTTTTTTTACTCCTGTTCATTATAGTTCTGTTACGTATAATGTGCTCTTGAGTGATCTCAGTTCATTACGTAAAGGATCCATCTAAAACATTCACTGCTTTGCTTCAAATTAATCACTCTCTGTTGAGATGTGTTGTACATATAAAGGAAAACAAACAAAGCTCAGTGTTGTGGTGAGAAGTTTTTCTGCTGCCAAGCTCCTACAAATAAAAAAAAATAAAAAATTAGAAATATGTCATAAGAACATTCTAGGTACCGTACATAAAAAGCAAGTATCAAGTGTGTATCTGTCATAAAGGAGGCTGGAAACGTAGACATCCTGTCTTGTAGAAAATGAGTGGATGGAGGAGAAATTACAAGAGTATTTTTTGCCCTCCCCCTCATCCTTTTCAGAAGCAAAGCATTGCAGAGCTTTTCCACAATTGCGAGGGAGGCAGGGGACATTAAGTCAGAACAGACCATGTACCAGGCCTCAGTTGAAGAGGCAGCTGCACTGCGCTAAGGCCATAAGACAGTTGCTGCTTGTTGTGGTGACAACCCAAAACTTGGTGATGTGCACCTTAGTTGAAGGGAGCTGACAGGCTGAAGGAAGAGTCCTATGGAACGTGATTAGCTGGAGGGCAGATGCAGCTAACAGGTACTGGCAGGACAATACGATGTTGTGAGAGTGAAGATTTCAGTATGGGGGGAGAAGATTACATTTGTTGGGCCTTGAAGAGATTCTGGCAAACCATCAGACACAACACTGTTTATGCCAAAGATAGAATGCTGCTGATCTCAACTGGGAAAATAGTCCAATGGTGGAAGAAAAACTGTAAGTATCTTCTGAGATGGTCAAACGTCAACCCCCCCTTCCTCTGGTCATGAGCTTTGGATGATGATGAATGAAAACACTTATACAAGCTGTGAAAAATGAGCTTTAATAGGAGGACTCCTGGGCTCCCCCCTAGGGACAAGGTCAGAATCTCTGTCATCCCAAAGGGGCTCAGAGTAGATTAGCTGCTCCTCTGCATTCAAAGGCATTTGATTAGTATGCCTTCGAGATGCCTCTCAGAAAAGGTGTTTTGGACATGTCCTACAGGGCCCAGGACTTACTGGAGAGATTATTCTCTTGGTTGGTGACAAAATGCCTTGGTGTCCCTTGCAAAAAAGCTGAAGGAATTGACTAAGGATATGGAAATCTGGGGATCTCTGTGCCCATGACCCAGTTCTGGACAAGTGGCTGCAAAGGCAAACTGTCCATCTGGACATTCTGGAAAAAACCCACAACAACCATCCATCCGATACAATCATCCATTTACCTGGCTCCATGGTTATTCACATCAATGCATTTAACACATAAACAAAGAGTCTATTGCTTTCAGCATTTATTTCGAGATAAACAAATCCATTCAAACAAGAGATAAGGGCTTTGTTGGTGATGCTTTTCCAGTTTCAGTTGTCAAGTCAAGGCTGGCAGAAAGCAGAAAGAGAAGAGAGAATAAAAAAGTCACTAACCTATATTAATTAAGAAATCATTAAGTAATCATCAGCTTATTTATCCAGTTTCACGGGAATGTGATGCTGAAGTAATAACAAAGAATGCAAGGCTTAGGTAATCATTAATGAATCATGAGCTCCTGATTCGTTGCTCATTAGTTGCTGAGTAACTAAGCAAATTTTGTGGCCCTTATTGTGAAGTGTTACAGAAACAAACCACATTTAACAATGCATCACAATTTCCTTAGCAAAATAAAAGACATGACACCAAAACACAGAAGCCAAGAGCTGCTATGCTTGACAAAATTCGTAACATTATAATCTTGAGAAAGAATAAAATAAAGCTAGTTTTCTTGAGATAACATAATAATTGAAGTAATTATCTCCAGAACCCAGGTGGTTTAATTATTTTTTGCTATACTATGCTATGCTATACTATACTAAAACAGACATCTTTCTTTGTTGTAGTTCAGAAAGCAGTACATGTATGACTTTACTTTATCATTTTTCACCAATTCTATTAGGAAATATTATTTTATTTTTTAAAATATTTATATCAATTGCTAAGTTTGATCACTTTGTGATGATGAGTAGACAAAGCCTTCTATGTTGGATAACCAGTTTTCAAGTTTTAACTGTGTATACAATTTCAACAATTATTTTTAGAAAAATTACAGCTTCGTTACTATCAAATTTATCAGAAAATGCAAAGAGTTATTACACCAAACAAATATTGCCTCAAACCTTTTGCTTTCTTTCTTCCAATATATTTCACTGCTTCTTTTTTCAGATAAAGTTTTGGTAGTAGTTGTTTGTTTTTTACTTTGGCATGTCTGGACTGGTGTCTGCTGTCTTCCTCAAAGGCATCATCTGAATGCTGTCATGTGTTATTTAACAGCTGTTATACCCAGTTGTGGCCAGCCTGATGGACCTGACAAATTCATCAGTTTGGCTACGCCCCCGTCTGATGGTCTCTGGAGTGCGGTGGCCAACAAGTTTTACAGCAATACAAGAACCATTACACCAAACAGCCACAACACAACACAATAAGCCTCCACAAAACATGAAAGCTGCAATGGAAGGAAACATTGCTATAGTGATAAAACATTTGAAGATGAAGACCAAGACTGGAGATGTCATCCTGCTAAAAAACCATAGCACTGTAGAGCAGTGTCTTCTAAGGCTACGTTCACATTGCAAGTCTTAATGCTCAAATTTTTTTGTGTGGTTGTTCACATTATCATTTCATTGTATGTGGCCCTAAATTGGCATGCATGTGCAAAGAATAACACAGCGTTATGTAGTATTTACAGATGTATTTGAGATGCTGTTAATCAATTTGGAAGTACTTGCCATGACCTTGAATGAAAGAAGGAGACTGAGAAAAAGAATAGCAAATTGTTAAAAATGGCCTTTTGTAGAGCAGTGGCTCCTACTTCTGTACAAAGGCATGTACAGACAATGCAGCCGAGCTTGTCTGTGCACAGTTTTGCATGGGTTAGATTTTACACCCTAGTCCTTTCCTTCATCGCATTACTTTGCTTAATTTGCTTAATATATTTAAAATGATGGTGTTGTTTTGTCGTTGTTTTCATTCAGAATGAAAAAAGGAAAAGACAACAGCACAGTAAATATTGTTAAACAGCATAATTGTGCCATCTGTCTGACTTCTATGACGTCAAAGTCGTATGAAAGTCTGTTCAGACTGAGTTCGCTTCCACACAGATGCGTATCCGATCTAGGACCACATATGAAAGTAGTTGGACTCTGATATGTGTCACATATGGGCAAAGAATTGGAATTGAGCTGCAGTGTGAACGAAGTACATGACTTTCCTTTTTGAGGTAATTTAATTTGTGTCTGGAATGACAGATTAAGATTCAGTGTTGGACGATGGCTAGTAGATCTGAAGTGTATGTACCAATGAGAAAATTCTGTCAGAAAAATTATTAGACTCCGCAAGGGTCTTGGCTGAGTGGGAGAGTCACACAGATGTACCCGGACAGGAAAGACCCTCAACTGTGGTTTAAATATTCACAATTATGGGGCCAGGGTGTAACAGCCATTTATCTTTACCTTTTAAGGTTAATCCATTTAAACACTTGTAGGAGTATTGAGTTGGGAGATTACTGGGGTTCTTATTGTAGCTGTGAGAAACCCACTAAAAACCCATTAATTTGTACAATAATTCATTTACACTTTTTGAATTTTAACCAGTAGAACTGCGCTTTTATGAACTTTGACTTCTCTAAAGAACAGAAACATCCACTAAAGATAGCCTATCTTTAGTTTGGACCTAAGTTTGGATAAAGGAATTTCTTGCTTTCTTGCTAACAGAGTAGCTTCTGTAAACACTAAACTTTGCAGGTAGGAGGGGTTAAGTGCCTTGCTCAAGGGCCCACAGTGGTTCACTTCTGTTGGCACCAGTCGAGTTCTTGTGAACCATCCTACTGTCTCCTTGTTGAATTCTTTTTGGTGTTCCTTCTTGTGTTGAATGGCGTTTCTGTTTCTCCTGCATAATTTGCACAGTATGTTGCATATTATTTTGTTCTATTTTGTCCTTGCAGTGTGGTTTTGAGTTGCTACCAAAACCAAAGTAAGAACATAATTATGGTATATATCAGAGTAGTAACAAAACCAACACAACAGGTTATGAAAAAGCACAAGATAAACACAGAAGTAAAACCACATATCAACGTTTACAGAATGTACAGAATGGTCGGATTACACCTCTGAGGAAGACTCCAGATGCCAGCTGAAGTACGTAAAGGTTAAAAACAAGCATCTATTACCTAAACCTTCTATGAAAAAATTAAACAGTGAAACGTGAATTTATCTGTTTTATTAATACTTGTTTAATATTACAAATGTTTGCAAGTGCATGTATTCTGCTCCAGTCAGAGTTCAACCTTTAATGTAAGATATTTTACTCTGAGAGACTAATTAACAAAGCTTAGAGATCTGCAACCTCTCTTATAATCTGTTTCGTTATTATCTATACAGTGTTTTGGATGTTTACAGATTCCTGTAATCTGCCCTACAACCTGTACAAGCTCATCACTGCATCATTCATCTCTCAGGTTTGCTGTTGGACTAAGATGTTTGATGTTGTCATTCATGCAATTGTGCAAAAACCTGTTAAATATAAGGTTATGGTTAAATGCAATTGCCTACAGCAAGGTCAAGAAATACTTCATTTTATAAAAGTACAATACTTATAGTAGATAATCAAAGCTTATCAAAGGTGTACTCTCCAAGCTTTTTGTGATCTTATGCATTATTACAAATGCTCCCCCTTAACTGGTATTATGTTGTAAGACTTCCTTGTAACTGCCCTGTCAGGCAATATGTGTGCATGTGCAAGATGTGGTGGGCCAACTTGGGGCAAAATCTGGAGCTGCATTTTACTCCAAGTCCATCCCTTAGTGGCAGAAAATGGATGGAGCATTCAGAGGAGCAGTTAAATGAATACTCAAAAGTTATGCATGTGTGTTTCTCTTACAAAATGAAGACTGACAGATTGACAGATCTATAACCTTTGCCTTTGCATGTCAGTGTATGGGAATATTTTTATGTGGAGGTGATGGAATCAAAACTAGGTGGTTAAAGAAGGATAGCAAAACAGCAAATGTGAGAGGAAAAAAACAGGCAATTGGATACTGGTGCATCAACAATAACCATGTTTTGATGACTCCTGCAGAAAGACTTGCATTACAAAATTTGTCTGCTTCATGAGCATCTGTCATGTGTGAAGTCAGGACCATGTGAATGAGGTGGTTCAGGAGCAACTTTTAGAAAGTTTGGATCAAACAAAGAACAAAAGGAGCAATGCATTGTTTATTAGTAGACGGGCATGAATAAAAGCTGTGGGCTTGCATACATTCACACACATAAGTATTTGGTAGTCTTACCTTTTGGCCCACCACCTTGCCTTTTCAACAAAACACATTGATTGATAATATCATACATTATGCAGATTCTTCCTTGAATAAACACATTTATACTACAGATGCAGATGAAGCTGTTTATGCTGGATAATCACACAGGGAAATAAGCAGTTGTGTTGTACTAATCATTCTTAGTGCAGCCTTTTAACAGGCAACATTGCACAGCAGTTTTGCATCACATTATTCAAATTCTTCATCCTCTCTGCAAATATTAAGGATGAAGTGAATAAAACTGGAATGAAAGTTGATCGTTAACAAAACACAAATGATTTGGAGAAAATTTCAGATGTATGAAATGGATAAAAAATACTGTCCTAACTTAAATTTAAATACGGGCCTATTTACGTCATTATTTAACCAGAAAGTTCATTGCTCAATATAAAAAGATGAAAGTCATTTTGTAAATTTCTTTAGTGTCATATAGGTTTTCACAAATTGTATTTTAATAAAAATAAAACAGGAAAATATTGTTATATGAACTTGAACCGTGATGCAGTATAATTTGTATGTATCTATGCATGTCCTTTTTCTTTTTGCTCCCCATTATAGCTTCCTCTTCCCCTTTCACTCACTTTATTTACAATTCACCGCCATCTTTTTATTTCATCTTTTTATTTTCTGTTAATATTCTCTCCAGTTTTTCTCCATTTCCCATTTCTCTTTCCGCTCTCCATCCTCCCCTGCTATGATGAGAAAATGATTGCCTATCCGCAAAGGGGATCCTCATCTACTTTGTTACACAGGTGGAAAAAGGCAGGTTATTCTATCATTGTTCTCGCTCGGCTCCTGTGGACCGAAGCAAAAATAATAATGATGATGATTTTTGTTATTTTTTTAGATGAAATAACAAGAAAGCCATTCAACATTAATCTGTCTTTTAGGGTGGTTGTAGAGTGGGCTGTGCATGCAGGGCCTCAGCGGAGGATGAGAGAATGTAGAATTGAAAAGCCAGTCATGAATAAATATGACACCACATTTTTCCTTCTCCTTATCGAGGTTGCCCAGAGTGAGGTGGAAAAGGAAGCACACTGATTACTGCAACTGCTGCAGACTCTTTGACAACATATGTCTTGTTGATGATAGGCCACATAACTACATGAAGGCATCATACAAATCTGTTGAGAGTTGGCATACAACCTCATAGCACATAAACTAGCTACTAAGGCCTATGATTCTGTTCCTATTCTGTCATAATGTTATAAAGCTCAATGAAGACCTTGAATACCTTCTTTAGCTTTAAGACCATTTTTTGTATATTTGCAGCCAGTACATCTTTATGGGTTGAATGTTACTGCACAGTTTTTTTGTGTTATGTCCATCAGAATGCATGTTAGTGAGTCATTTGAAGCATTCTTGTTGTATTTATTGAATTTTTTTTTATTTTTGTGCTCAATAGCAGAAATAAAAGATGGATTAGAAACATTCAAATTTAAAGCAGTCATTTTACCAAACAATGCATCACAATAATGCTCATGTGTATCCTCCCCATTGCCATTATGATCTCCTGCTGTGTCCGAGAGGCTTAACAGGAGCTAACTGTACTTTATAGAATTGAATCAATAAAAACAGAGGAAGAGGAAAAATGACACAGGTAGACGTGTGGAGATAGGCTGGTGCGAGTGGATGAATTGTTTCAAATAATGATGGTGTTTAATGCTCAGCCAGGTCTTTTTGTGGAGGGGGAAATGTGGGGCTTTACAGTACTCCACTAAGGGCTATTCTCAGCTCAGCTCCTCTTGCCTCTCTGCGCACTCTCACACACACTTTTAGACATTCCCACACACTCATCCCAGGCTTTTGCAGGCTGTTATTTTTTTGTTTTGTTTTTTTCTGTTTTCCTCTTTTCTCTTTCCAATCTCTCTCAGGTGAGAGAAAAGATTACAGACTGGTGCGTTTAGCTGTGGATGAGCAAAGGAGGTTTTAACAATGGCTAAAAAGACTGTGGTCCAACAGTCAGAGAAAACTGGAAATGTTGATGGCATTTAGTATGATGCAGGGAAGTTGTAATTCATGCCTGTCTGCTGTCATGTAGACAACCAACTTAAGGTTTTGTGTTTTCTGCTGGCTGTCAGTACTGAATGATGTTAACAGACTGGATGACATAGTATCGAGAGGAGGGACTGTATGAATGCAAAGCAGATGAGATGACATCTTACTTACATCAGTGTCTCTCTGATTGACACACCTGGGTTTTGAGGCAGATTGTGTGCATATATATTTTATACTGCACTGGAAAGCTGTCAGTGTGACTGGCCTCATCTAGAAAATTCTCTTTCCAGCCATTCTGATTTACCTGTTGTCTCAGCTGATTGCCAAGTTTTTACTCTTGCTGTCAGCCCTGAAGATCATCTCTACCATGTCCATGTCTGTGGGGATCTTGGGTCGTAGAACTCGCCATAAAAGTAAACGTAACATTTCACAAACCAACTTAAGAAATAGAAAAATGGAATCAAAATGCAGCAACATTTAAAAAAGGAAAAAGACCAAAGAAAACACAAAAAAGAAATTTAAAAGGTGCAGAGAGTATATGTGTTTTGAAGCAAGGTCCACGTAGCCAGGCTTTCTGCGTTAAGCCTGGTACACATAAAGATTATCGGGCTGTTTTTGTCCCGATTTTGCCTCTTTCCGACCAAGGATGGCAAATGCCCAAATATTGTGAGACTTATAAGATTTCCCTGAACAATTATCATTTGGTCTGAGGTGTGTTGCTGGCAGATTTGTCCCGATAATCGGCTCCAAAATAGGTTGTAGCCAAGAATCGAAAATATTTAACATGTTCAATGTTTATGACCCGATCTCTTCATGTGTGCGAGAGAAGCTTACGACTCCTGAATTGTGACTGTGTGGATGGTGATGTGGCATAATATGTAGCCAATCACAATAGTCCCATTACCACCATCATTCCCTCGTCCTATATATCCTCTTCCATGCTGGGTGTTGTGTTTTCCGGATGTTACTATGTTTCTTCTTCTTTGTTTTTTGCCTGTTGTTTCTATGGTTCTTCTTCTAAGCTTTTGTTAGATCACATTTGGTCACGTGAGATATCCGGCTCGGAGGACCAGATTATAGAAGAGTTGCGGGACAGCATTGTTAAGCGTGTGTTGTTCTGTGATTAGATTATCGAAGCACACCACACAGTATGATCAAAACTGCTAAATGCCTGATTTTTTATCTTCACGTGTGAGGTCTCGAACTAAGAAAAAAATCTCATAAGATTAAAAAAAAACATTATGTGTACCAGCCTTTAGCTGACAAAAACCAAACCTGCAATTTGAGATGTGTCTCTTATTCTATACATAAAAGCATCTTTTCTTTTATCCACACACAAGGAGCAATGCAGGTTACAGTGTCATGCCCAAGGACACCTTGACACAGAGCAGCAAATCACTGGTTTTGTGATTGCCGAAGAACTCCTGCAATTCATAGGAAGCAACAGCCCCAAGGTTCAGTAGCACAAAAAGCTGCTAACACTACAATGGCACACAGTATTATTATTAAGTGTGATTTGGACATTTATTTGTAATTTGCTGATAAAGAAAAATTGCCTCCAAAAGATGAAACTAAGGAAGTCTCTCTGTCCATTAATTCAATTTTAACAGTTTGGATATTTTGTAATGTAACATATTCTGAAAGAAGTAATTTTACTCTACTCTGCATTTTTTTGCTCAGGGTTTATTAGAGCAGTTTGCACAGCTGCATGCTGGATAAAGTGCTGAAAATAAACCAAAGCAGTAATGTTGCACACCACAAAGTCTAATAAATAAGTAATGAGTTAAAATAACAAGTTAAAATTTTTTATAAAGTGCTGCAAGGAAACACTGATGAGTTAGGTGATCACTTTCTTTGGATTTCTCACAAATAATGACCCTGCTCCATATAGGCATGAAAAAGTTTAATTAAAAGAATAATTACTTAAACAAAAGTAGGCAGGTGCATACATTTGGGCACCCCAACAGAAAAATTATATCAATATTTAGTAGATCCTCCTTTGGCAGAAATAACAGCCTCTAAATGCTTCCTATAGCTTCCAATGAGGGTCTGGATTCTGGTTGAAGGTATTTTTGACCATTCGTCTTTACAAAACATCTCCAGTTCAGTCAGGTTTGATGGTTTCCGAGCATGGACAGCTTGCTTTAAATCACACCACAGATTTTCATTAATATTCAGGTCTAAGGACTGAGATGGCAATTCCAGAACGGTGTACCTGTTCCTCTGCATGAATGCCTTAGTAGAATTTGAGCAGTGTTTAGGATCGTTGTCTTATTGAAGCATCCAGCCCCGGCGCAACTTCAACTTTGTCACTGATTCTTGAACATTGTTCGCAAGAATCTGCTAATACTGACTGTGGGTAGCAAGTGTTTGTCTTGGAATTCTGTGTTCTTCTTTTGCCATGCATACCGCCGCTTGTTATGTCCAAATAACTCAATTTTAGTTTCATCAGTCCACAGCACTTTCTTCCAAAATGAAGCTGGCTTGTCCAAATTTAGCATACCTTAAGCGACTCTGTTTGTGGCGTTTGCGCAGAAAAGGCTTCCTCACTATGTTCCTCACAGTGGAAACTGACAGCTGAAATCTCTGAGCTAGCTTTTTATATCCTTCCCCTAAACC
>JBAMHW010000015.1:8975072-8987564 GCA_037177495.1 Rhadinocentrus ornatus | reverse complement strand
AATAATAATAATAATAATAATAATAATAATAATAATAATAATAATAATAATAATAATAATAATAATAATAAATTAGACTAATAGTGACAATATTAATAAGAGAGTTGAGTTGATTTTCGATTTCATGCATTTCGTTTCAGGTTGTGAATAAAAATTGCTTAAAAGTGTGTTGTCACGCAAAAGAATATTTAAGTAGTTTAAGGACACTTGCTGCTGCACAAAATGTATGTTTCAGTGACAAACTCTTGCTTAAATCTACTACTTACAGCCCAACGTTCTCAGCAGCTGTTACAGAAAGAATTGCAAAAACAACCCCAGAGTGGCAGCAAATATCAAATGGAGGCTGAGGCCTTTAATAGAATAGAATAGAATATTCTTTATTTACTTTTTTATATTCTTTATATGGTATATACTTTATTGTCCACCAATGTGGAAAATTGTATTCGACTTACCACTGCAACCGACACGCATCTCTAAGATACAGTCCTGCATAGATGCAGTGAAAGTACAAATACAAATGCATCAAATGTGTGCCTTTTGGCGTGTCACTAAAATCTTCTGATTTGCTACATTTAAGAGCCCTTTATTTCAGAACAAATGAAAATGCTTTGGATTTGAAAAATTAAATTCATATTTTAAAAGTTTCATGGGAGTTTTTCTGACTGACAGAAAGTGGAACAGAAACATGTCAAAAAAAGGTGAGGATGCCTTATCTGTAAAATCACTTCATTGTGTTTCACATAGCCTTTGAGCACAGACAAAATTGAATGCCGGGTTCAATTTAATTGCCTTTGTGCTGTTATCATCCTCCCACAGAATGGCTTTTATCAAAATCATTATCTAATGGCTGAAAAATTCTGTTTAATGCCCGCACAGCTACGAACAACTCACTCATATTCTGTTTCATGGAAGCTTAAATGACCCACATCTACTTTCCTCCCACACCCTCTGCTTCCTCACCAACACTACAGCCAACATAACGATGCAGTACATTACCCAAAAGAACCTAAACTGTAGAAGAAGAAAAGGAGCAGATTTGTGTGTAATATGAATGTCAAGGTTTATTTGTCAATCTGCTGACCCTCTTATTCGCCTTGGATGACCCATGTCATTCACTGACCATGTGCACATTTCCCATTGCAACCAATCACTGCTTACATTTATAAGATTTCCAGGCTTTTCTCCCTTTGAACATACAGAATAAAGGTCATGAAATATTTAACATGTTTCTGAATTATGAATACACATAATACCTCCATCTATCAGAATACTATAAAAGTGTTGGTGTCAGAAATTTACAAAGAATTAATTTGCTTTTGCAGTGATTGTAAAATAATCTTTGCAGTAACACATGCAAATACTGTATTAATTAACCCTTATTTATTTTCATAAAATTGCTGTAAAATTGCTTGGCAATCAACACAACAAATATTATTTTGAGTACAGAATGAGAGAGCAGCTGTACCAGTCTGTGGGTTGGGACCACAGGTAAGCCTTATTACTGATGTTAAGCAGGTGTAAGTGCAGACAGCTTAGCAAAGTCACAGGCCATTTATAATTATGATGCTGATCTGAAGGGTAGATACTTGCACAAAGCAAACCTAAGGCTGCTTATCTCCCCCACAGATGTTTTAAATCCAGATGTAAAATTATATTTGCATTCGATCACTTCTACATAGGTTATTGTTCATCACTGGTATTTTTAATGCATATCTGTTCAACCACCTCCCCTTATTAGCAGTAAGAATTTTCATCAAAACTAATTTTCACATGTGCATTCAGATTATATTTATATGCTGCTTTTGCCCACAAACAAGTCAGCTTTTAATTCATAATGTCATAATGGCATTTTACAAGATTAACTTTACATGCTATAAAGGATAAAATTACATGATATTTTTCTTTATCGTTGCAGAAGATTTTATGAAACTCTCTCTTTTAGCTCCTGTGTCTTTATTGTCCCCCTTCTAAAAAATAAAAAAGGCTAGCATTGGTTGGCACCCGCAGCCTAAAACTGGCCAAGTCTGTAATCCGCTAAAACAACTTATAGTCTGCTGAGCAACTAAAATTTTACATCCAACATAAAGGGGAACATATTTTTTTCTTAGGTATAAATGCTATAAATCTGTTGTGGAGAGTGCAATCAGCTTTGCAGCCATCTGTTCGGGGAGCAGCACCAGAGCGAGAGATTTAAAGAAGTTGAGCAAACTGATCAAGAAGGCTGGTTCTACGCTGGGGATAACTCTGGAGCTGCTGGAGCTGATTGGCCTGAGAAGAACGCTGCACAAGCTGCTGAACATGATGGACGATTCTTCACGTCCTCTAGACAACACAGAGAGGAGACAGCAGTGTGTTCAGTGAGAGACTTCTTCAAGTTCACTGCAAGACAGAAAGATAGAGGAAATCATTTCTGCTAGCAGCCATTATCCTCCGGAACAAGACATTAAATGTTGATTAACTATTATTAGTTTCTTAACAAAAAAAAAAAAAAATACAGAATCGCAACATTCCTCTGAGATAAATTAAGTATTTTCCAATTCATTTAATTTAATTTTACAAAAAATTTGCCTCTTCAGTTCCCAAAAGTGTATAATGCTTAGAATGTATAATGTTAATACAGTGGTCCCTCGCCATATCATCATCTTCTGCGGTCTCGCTGTTTCGCGGATTGTTGTTGTATGCAGCACTGCCTATTTAAGGATGTGTAAATCCTTTTTCAACCATTCTATGTCCAAATTTAACCGTAGGAATCAGCCCACTGTGCTTTGTTTTTTGATTGATCGACGTTACAAATGAGGATGGGGACGCAGCGCCAAGCAGAGGAGCTGCAATATATTCCATGGGGTGAGTAATTATTTAGAAATTCACATTGTTAAATATATGTAGGTTTTTGAGAGTGTATAAAATGTGTGAGAATGTTGAAAATGTTCATTATAGTTTGGGAAAGGTCTACAAACACTATAAGGATGGATAATTAGGCCTTAACATGCATTTGAATTGTGAAAAATTAATGAGGTCATCATTTCGCGGATTTAATTTATCGCGGGATGTTTTCAGAAAGTAACCCCGGCAATAAACGGACCACTGTATACTATTAAAGGTCCTATATTATGCAAAATTCACTTTCTAAAGGTTTTCTAACAGTCATATGTGTCCTTATGCCTGTGTATGAGGCACAAAAATGAGGACGTTCTGTCTCCTCTCTCACTTGCTTGCTCCACTTTTTAGAGAATGTGTGCTCAAACGGGTGAGTGTGAGATCTTTCCCTTTGTGACTTCACAAAGGGAAATAACCACTGCCCCCGGTAGTAGATACTGCCATTGACCCATCCCCCTGGCTAGCTAAGCCTGCCCTCCAAAATCACCGAGCGGGTGCCAGTAAAAGCCAGATCCTCTCCCAGAGAGGGAATTGGATCAGCATCACTCGAGAGCATTTAATGGTTCAAACACAAACAGCTCGTTCTCAGTAGAGCTTCTACAGCCACATTTGGAATGGCTGAAATTAAGGACCAAGGCTGAATTTTGGGGTAATACACTTTGAAAACAATGTTGTTGGACCTCTGATACCCGTATGAAATTGTTGAAAAAATGTATACATAATGTGGCACCTTTAAGGAGGACATGTATTATATACTTGAGTGGCTGTGGCATTGCAGTGTGACACAAGCTTAGATATAAAATTCGAAAAGAGAAGAGCTATGCAACAATAAGCTTCAGCCTTTTTGGTCAGCACTATGTACTACCCTGCAGGAACACTTACAATTATACTTAGATGGAAGGGCTGTTTTGAAGTGGACCAGACAGAATTAGGATAAATGTCTGGTGAGTACATGTACTGCTATTCAGTGGACCCATTGCTCACTTAAAAACATCACCATTAGGGACCTCATTTAAGGCTGACTAAAGGCTCATATTCAGAATCTGAATTTTAAGCTATTATTGTGGTAATAGCCACGGAACTCAGAGTCCTGCTTTGAAAAGTCACCAGAAATGAGAACTTAAGGGCAGCTATTAAAAATAAAATAGCTTCCTAAAAGAAGTAAAGTAAGTGAAAAGAGAAGGAGATGATGTCGAGAGGGAATTGGAAACAAGAAGAAAAAAGGAAAAACAGGTGAATTTGGAGTGGATTTTCCTTTAACTTTAACCTGTCTCTGGCTGCGACAGACAATGGGACATTAAGCATGCTTCTACCAGTGTCATTGGAAGACTAATGAGATGGCACCAGGCCTATGAATGGCTCATTGGCCTGATGCACCTTACTGTCTTTAAGAGTCATCCCGTTATGGCCAGCCATGCAGCAGATCTCAAACCTGTAGCAGAGATTGTGATGAATAACAAAAATGCACAGCATGAGGGTGCAACAGTCTACATCGTCATTACAACTCTTTCTGCACACAGTGGAAGTATGAAACTGTAAAAAATGTGTAGATTCCTGGCAAAAAAAACAACAAAAAAACCCCCAGATATTTCATACATTCGTAGCATCAGTTTTATAAAGAGGCTGGCTTACCTGTGTCTGTTTTAGAGATCTAAGTATCTGTGAAATCTCTGGTCAATTATAAGTATACTTAACTGACCAGAGATGGATGCAGAAATACCCTTTTAATCAATAATTCAATATGCATTTACCCTGAAATTGTACCAGGCGTTAGCATCTAATGTGGTTTTGTTTCATCCTCTGCACAGCTTTTTACAACATCAATAGAATTTTAAAGCAGAGTCATTAGTCTGCCCAGCTTCATAAACGTAGCCTATTTGACCAAAGTTCGCACTTGTGGGATGAAACACAATTTTCTTTACATAGTCACATATTTCTTTGATAGCTATGAAAAGGTTGCTTCTCCCTTCCTAAAACATCCTACACCCAATTATATCAATAATTACACATGGTACGCTTATTTGTATCTACACACAATCAGCGACAATGTCCATCTCTGAAATCTAATAACACTGCTTCTCCTCCAATCCTCCCCTGTTTTAATTTTTATTTATGCAATGTAAACTCCTTTCTGGTTTAACCCAAAAGTCTATCCATAAACTTCTTTTAGTTCAGAAATCTAATGCTCATGTTTCCACTACAAACCCCATCCACTGGGGTCCATGCATTTTTCTTTTTCGGTACTGGATTTCATTTTAGAAATGGGAATTGTAGGGTGAAAAACAAGTTATATAATGATATAAATAATAATATACATAGTTATTTTTGTTTATTTTGTCTTTTCCTTCTTTTAAACTTAACTCATAACTGTGGGATACCTCTGTGGGTCAGGTACCAACACTTCAAATATCTCCTTTAGCCTGGGCAAAAATGATAAAGCTGGAGGCAAAATGCCACTAATCACTGTTTGATGGACTTCCCTGTGCAAGAACATTAGTGTACACTTAATATTGCCTTAAAATAATAACAGAAAACTTATAAATGCTTGAGCTAGTTCTAACAATCTTAGTAGTTATTTACATTGTACACTAACCCATGACTTGTATGTGTTTGCTGAGATTTGGCCAATGACGCATTTAAATGCTTTTTATTCACAAATTTGAACAACTTAATCTCTTTTACAAACTAGTTACAGAAACAGGTGGTTAAGTCTAGTTAATGTCACTGCTAAAACAAAATACACTTACTATACATCAAAGTTTGGAAGCAACTGATTTACCATATCTCTACCATTAAAAATTCTCTTAATGTGAATAAAAGTTCATAAAATAAGTTGTCGTTCAATTTCCTGACCTAAAGGGTGTTTAAATGATGGAGAAAAGTGATGGTTTTTTTTTCAATAAATAATTCTTTTATATGGAAATTAATGCAGATAAAAACCATAGACAATAAGTTTATAACCATCAAAAAATGGTCAAGATTACTTCGAGACCTGTGATGATTGCAGCTATTTTGGACGTTTAAAAACCTATTTGATGTTATTTTCAGTTGTATTAAGTGAGTTAAAGCCCTGCTTAAATTAGCATATAATTTGTCAGGATATCATTCATAAATAAAATGTAAAATCACCCTGATTGGACAAGTTGCAAGAAACCTCTTACCTCTCTTCAAGACTCAGTGTCCCTAACTTGTTTTGATGTATTCAAGTCCGGTGATTGATATTAGCCTAATATAAATACATCATACTCAATTGCACAAGGATAAAGATGTATGCATATGTATGTCCTGTAAATCAGATACAGTATCGTACATTATGAATGATATTTCATTCGTTCGCATAATAACTTGATAAAGTGGAATTTGCCCAGTGGCCCGAAGCTCATCTCCGGGCTAGATATGCTCCATGGATCCACAAGCATGGAAAGGAGGGCAAAGAGAGAGCAGAGGGAAGTTTTTAAAAAAAAAGAAAAAATGAGAACACAGCATTGGGTAGTATTTCAGCATGGGATGCCCAGTCAGACTTCAGGGAGGTAATTAATTAACAACAACAACAACAACAAAAATGTCCAAGCTTAGACCTCCAGGGGCTCGCTATGCTTCCTCAGATCTCTGTCCAGGAAGTGGGTGGCTGGGTTGGGTGGGTTTTATGTGGAGCAGGGATCCATTTAAAAAAGGTTTCTCTAGAGCAAGTATACAACATAAGTCAGACATCAAGACAAAAAACCCAAATTATAACTCAAGGGCTACTGTGATCTTCATGACCTTCTCGATTGAGATATTAAAAACGGTTTCCAGGGCTTGTATTAATTAAAGATATCCTTTTGCCTGTTTGTTTATGACTTGGCAAAAAAAAAAGTGAGATAATGAACAAGGCCTACAGGGCTTATCACTTTCTTACATAATATAATTCTAAATGAGCCTTGGCACAGAGGAGATGGCAGCTCTGTATCACATAAATATGGCTTCTTCATCATGGAGCTTTACCCTGGTAGATGGTCCTTGTTTTGCTTTCCGACATGCTTGTGTTGAGTGCAAAGAAGTCTGAGGTCCAAAGCTAGATGCTGCACCCATAGTCCTGAACCCTTGTTTTTTTTTAAAAGAAAATCCTTTATGGAAGTGTTCCTGAGCTCATGCAGAATCATGCAGGTATATTGGAGTGCTGCCTGAGGACTTCGGCATCCTAAACTGATTTTTAAAAATTTCCTTCATGTACAAAGATCACTCCCCAATCTGTTTTTTTTTCTCATGCAGTGTAATGCATGTAAGTGAATATTTAAAGTATTTAATTTTAGCTTAAAGAACATCAAAATTTTTAAATTACAGTTTGATCCAAAATTGGTAGCTGCTGAACTTCTGCCCGTCTTTATTTCTGAGAGACACTGCCTCTCTAAGTGACTAAGTTTTCTCATTTTCAATGTAGTTTTTATTTTTTATTAATTGCAGTGTTCCAACGTTTTTGAAAATGGGTATATAAACAAACATCAATAATATTAAAACCTGTTTCAAATGGACTTAGGTAACAATCCTTAAGCAGCAGGAAAATTGATTTTATGGAACATTTGAGTTTAATATGAGGTATTTGTGATGACATTGCTTCACTTGTACACTTGTAGCGATGTACTTGTATACCATGTAGCCAGAGGTAAACAGGAGCGCGTTGGACACAAAGTATGCTACAGCATCTTGGATTATCCTGAAAAAAGCATAAATATTTAAAAGAAAAAAAAATCAAACAAAAACAAACAGGAACATCCATGTTTTAATCCTCCAGATGAAAACTTTTAAAAAGAAGTAAGAAACCCTGAAGCAAGGATGATCCTCATGTTCGCATGCTTAACTACGTGCAGACAGTGTAATTCCCCACAATACCAGCTAGTGATACCCTAGTTTACAACTCATTGTAATTATATATAACAAATACCCCAACCAGAAGCATTTTTTTAATGGTATGGCCTAAAATGTTGGGATTTTAGATGTGAATTTGCTCATTTGATTAGATAATTTTTCTGAAAACCATCAATTCAAACTCTCTATCAACTTCCTGTAACAGCAGCAGAACGTAACTATGATAAAACATCTATACCCTCAACTAGGTAACAGTTGGGTTAGGGTTAACACCAAGACATTTTGGTATCTCTGCTCTCCAGACAGGAAACTTCAGTTCAGCTTTTCTTACGGATATCTGCAAAGGTTTCCTGCTCTGTTGTGACTTGAAAGCACAGCCACATAACTTTTCTAACATGGTATTAAAGAAAGCCTGCATTGAATTTCCTTTTAGTAAAATACAACATGAAGTGTGTACAGCTGACTTCATAATGAAGCAAAACCATCAAGTTAGCACTGACTGTTATGTTGCAATGGCAACATTGCATCATTAAAACCAGCCAAACGCTGCATAGCCTCCTGACTACAAGGAAAAACAACTTCCCTGACTGTTTGAAGGGTAATGAGAAAACTGAAAACATTTTTTGAAAATAAAAGTTGTTATTCTTAAGATATCATGTGTTCACTATAGTGGACATTTGAACGTCATACATGTAAAACTCCACATCACTGTTCTGTAGTGTATCATAGTTTATTTATACATAAAAAATGCAAAAAAGTCTAACTTCAGCACCGATTAAAACGCTAAGATCGGTGCATATTTTCCCCTACAATATTAGGAGGACACCCTGCCTTCTTGAATTTTGGTTGTGAACAATCGGGCCTGCTTGTGAAGACGCTGCCGCCTTCAACAATAAAAAACATCTTTCCCTGTTTAACTCAACTCCATAAACACAGATCACACACCTGCTGACAAGTTGGCCTTTTCTTAATTAGAAAAAGACACGGAGAAGGGATTTAAACATCCCTTTTCTCAGATGATCTCTTGGTCTGTTATATGTAAGCTTGCATGCATAAGCATGTAGTTAAAAGTTAAAGAGCTATACATTTCTCTGACACATGCACACACACACACACACACACACCCACCGTTTTTTCATTGTAATGATTCTAAAGTCATAATATAATTGTTTGCTGTAAACAAAAGAGCTGTCTAGCCAAATGGTGAGTCCAGAGGATCCAATGATGCTAAAACCTGCAGTACTATTTAAGTCAAACCTTTTAAATGTTCCCAACGAATTTTAAAAAAGGTCAAAGCATATTCTGACAACATTAATCTGTAAAATTGTGTCCACCAGAGTTCACACTTTGAAGCAACACATACATAGAACTCAGCTGAGGAGAATGTATTGAAGCTTGGTACCCAATGGATAAGAGCGTGGTTAGCCAGCAGACACCAAACTCTACATACCAACACAAACTGCCACTTTTCAAATGACCGACTGTTGCCTTCATTTTCTAACATGAAGCAGATCTTTTGAGAAAACTGAGAAGCCATCAATTATCAAGTCAGTTTTTGCTTTGCAGTCATCCAGGTGTCATTCTTACAAATCAGACAGGAAGTCAAAATGGCACATAAAAATGTGAGAAATCCTGCGTGCTAGTTCATTTTGGGATACAAACTCAGCTAGGTATTTCAAATAGTGAACCATGAACACCAGCTAATTTGTTTTAATCTATATGGACTGAAATTATTTGTGAGACCAGATGAGCCGCCACACAAGCACTCAATATGAACTTCAATATTTACTGAAAAGAATAGCAGATGTCACTTATCACAATGTGACAACCTATAAAGTCCCTTTACCCAAAATAGAAAGCTTGTGATGGCTATTACATGCAGAATGTGGCTTTGGATTTAATAATATCACAGTTAGACTGCAGACCTCTGAGGCCAATTTGATTTATTGGAGACATAAGTGATGTTGTCAGTTTCTTCAGTTGGCCAAGATAGCACTCATAAACAAAGAAAACAAAACACAAGACAAAGGCTAATTGGAGATGTAAGCTGTGACAGCGCATACTTCATCTCTTTCAGTAGGAAGACCTATCATGTTGTTCATCTGTGCTTTCGACTTAAGATGATATATCCAAAGCTTAGATTCTGTAGAAGAAACTTACCCTAAGTAACTTGAAACCTTGAAGTTAATGTGTTTATAACCATCATAACTTTATGCGCCAATGAGTTTGATGTAGAAAGGGCCTCAAAGCTGTCTAAAGCCTTGAGGCACTTATGATCTTTAATCCTTTCCTGGGTGCATGGTGTATATTACTTTAAAATTAAATAAGCTCAACATCATTTCTTTTCATATAAGTTATAAATGTTTATTTAAGGTCAATTAGACTTACTAATATTAAAAAATTAACACAAATTTAAGGCTAAAAATGTAATAATGTATAATTGTGAATTTTTAATAATGAGAACAGTTAGAGAGAGTTATCAACATGTTCCCCTCAATTATATGTGAGTGAGTCAAACAAAACTTAAAATCTATGGTGCTTGTTGAGTAACAAGCACAAATGGATCATTGACAAAAGTTTTTAATGGTGTTTTGAGTCCTGACAGATAATTTGTCTTCATAATCTCACAACAGATTTTTTCCTCCCGGGCTGCTTAGACAAATTTACAAATACAAATGCAGGAGTCACACTGCTGATCAAGAGGCACAGCAGTCCTTAAACATGTTTCCTTATCACCATAAATGCATTGTATGCTAAGAGGACACATTGTTGTATGAGGATGCTACGGCTGTATTATTAGCTTCTTCAAACTCAATTTCCATGTAATTTGTGAGCTGGCTCCTGTGTCTGCTCCTGGCAGCTAAAGGTATAAATCTGGCCTTATCTGGCCCCGGCATGCACAGTTCATATCCACACACCCTGTGCCAACAACAGATCTATAATTCATGGCCAAGCACACCCACGTTATTGGCTCCCTGTGTATTAGAAAATACAACAGAGGAAAAAGAATTCAATGTAGTGTCACCCAAACAGTTCAGATGGCAAGAGGGTATGTTTTCTCTCCCGAGAGACAAACCATGTGACAGAAACTTCTCTGTTGTGCTATTACACATGAAAAACAGGAACGTGAGATGTCAAACTTTATATATTTATATTCTACTCAGAGCATGCTTGTATCATTATGCCCAAGTGAGGGTTAACATCAGTGTGACCCTACAGGTGAAAGAGTGCTCTGTTTGACAGATGAGGAATTATTCATCCAATTAGGCTAATTGGATGGGACAGGTCAGGGCAGATAAGCTGTTGAGTGAAGCTGAATAAACCGCAGAGATTGTGGTAAATTATCTTGAGGAAATGCACAAGAGAGACCAAATTACACCCCATTTCTGTAAAAATCTATACTGAAAAAAAAAGTCACAACAATGGCTAGATGGCCTGCAGCAGATGTCTTCTTTTGTTGACTTCTGCAAAAAAAAAGTGACTAAGAGACACTTAAAAACTGCCATCAAAGTTTTAAACTTCTGTCACACAACTGATTGATTATTCAGTCAAAGCATTTTGTTTTTTATTCATCTGAGTGGAAATGTGAGAGTAAAATAAAAATGCTTGATGAAGCAACAGGCATCCCTGCAGCAAACATTATCATTTTTGCAGGAAGTGAGGCATTGCCAGTTGGTCTAATATTCTGCAGAACAGCAGCCGACGTCGTATGCGTACAGGTAGTGCCGGAGGGAATATGTGGAATATTCTACTGGCCGCTGCTCACCGAGTCGCATGAAAGTGAGAGGAGAAATGTAGGGCAGAAGATGAGGAATGAGGGCCATTCCCTCCGGTGTCCTTTTTAATGAGCATTACTACGCCAGCAGGATGAGGAGGAGGAGGAAGGCTTCAGCACAGCGGCAAGGCATCGTGGTCAGCTTGATGCGATAGCTTTCTCAGCTCACTGAGGGCCAACTGTAGGGAACAGACAGTGAGATGAGAGACATCAGACACTGGGTAATTAGGACCACTCGAGACAAGAGGTGGAGGAGGATACTACAGCTAAACACCTAACCCTGTCTTACTCTCTCTATCACTAATTCCTTGGGGTCATGCTTGTTTTTGCCTTGATATCTCTGTTAATGAATGAGTGCAGCGTCTATTGCCCAGAGGGGACCAGTGTTCGTGTCTGAAAAGGGAGGCAGGGATTTGGGGCCACACTAGGTTTTGTTTGTGTTGTTCTGAGGCAGCTGGAGGCAATGACGAGGAACACAATAACAGTTTTCATGCACTGAATGAATGCATAAGCACCTTCTCCTGACAAAATCAGAAGCATACAAACACAACTGTAAAAAAAACACCTGTAGTTATGAACAGCATGTGAAAAAACTCAGCATTAGTATCAAACAGTTGTGTAGTAAGGTTTTCAATAGGTTGGGAGTGAACTATAAATTAACATTTGTCGATTTTAAAACAATACAATTCATTTACTCGGTAATTCATCAAAAATAGGGAAAGTACATATGCACTATGAAGTACAAGCATGCTAAAAACATTTATGGTAAGAACAAAAACAAAATATCATTGTATTACAAATAAAGGAGTTCAGTTATGGAACAACTTAAGTGATGAAATGAAATTATGCCAAACTCTTATGAAACTTGAAAAATCATTTACTGCATAAATATAGGACAGAAGCACTTTGATGTATACATGTGTGTATAAGTATGTGTATAATGTAGGTATGTATGAATGTATATATATGTATGTATATATTTGTTTGTGTGTGTA
>JBAMHW010000015.1:8941774-8960928 GCA_037177495.1 Rhadinocentrus ornatus | reverse complement strand
TTCGGGTGTTTGAAAATTTTTTTGTGTTGATTGTTTTGTTTTTTAAGTTTTTGTTAAGAATTAAATATATATATATATATATATATAGTACATAGTATGTACACATGGTAGGAATATGTTGTCTACATTGATGAAACTGGCTGAAAGGTTTGATAGAACATTTAATAAAAACAACTATTAAAGTTGTTGGAGGTAAAAAATTATTACTCACCATAACTTTTGCAGGCATCTTGAATGAATTTGACTTTACCATTTAAAACATTAGATTTGAGACATCTTTGTCTCAGTATACAATGTAATAACACAGTATATTAAGTTCATTCAAAGCAAAATTGCTAGTTAACTAGTTAAGAACTAACTAGAATTAACTAGTTAAGAACTGAAAGAAAATTGTTAATTATTACCATTGTTTTTTTTTAAGAAGGCAACAGTACTGGTTTACAAATAAGGCAACAGTACTGGTTTACAAATAATGTCTTAATGGTTAAATTTTTATATATATATATATATATATATATATATATAAATAAAACATCTTCAGGATCAAACAAGTCCTTTGGGGGGATAGATTCAACATTAATAAATTACTTGTTTCTTATCAAAATGTTCTTAACCGTGTTTTTTGGACTTTTACTATTTTTTTTTTTCTTGGTCCTTTAAAAAAACCAGGCCACTCTATTGATGTTCCTCCAAAATTGCAGTGTAACATAAAAAGGTACTGTAAATAACTTATGACCGAAAGTAAATTAAAGTAATTCTGCAGTATATTCATACAGTATGGATGGGTTACCATATCAGCAGAGCCCTAGGTCACTGGGGCCTAAGAATAGTGCTTAGTAGAGGATTTCATTAGATGAAAAGCTGCTATTTATGGCATACCTGTACTGTACATCATGACCACTAATTCACTTGGTGGTGAACGAGAGGAGAGCAGTGGGTGATGAATCTGTGCTCTGTATCCTGGGAGGTCATCCACATGACATCAAGAGCGATTAAGGGCCTTGTCGCCAATCTATCAAGAGACAATTGGAGTATTTCATCATCATATCTACTCTTTTTTTTCCTGCTTTCCTTCCCACATGGGAACCTGCTCATCAGAAGCATGGCTATTTAAGTGTGCGGTCACAGACAAGGCCACAGTTCATCTGTACGTATGTACACTGTCACTGAAGATGAGTCTGCCTCTACCTCCTGATGTATACACCAGAAAGACAAAGGGAGACAAGGACCAGCTCAGCCATCTCTTGTCCCAGAGGAGTCATCCATCGGAGTTGGATTTGACCCTGGTGGAAGGTAGTTCTCTCATGGGGCTTGCACTCACCCTGGATGGACACAGTGCTCTTTTGTTGTGCTCAAGGAGCTGAAGGAGTAGTTGGACTCATTAGATATACTGTAAGGCAGGCAGGTGTAGGACTCTGGGGATCCTGTGCTTCTGTCCCTAAGTCTTGAATAAGCATCTGTCATCATGCCTGCCTCTGTGCTTTGCAGGTCCTTGGACTATTTGTGAAGCTCTGATGCTTTTTTTTTTTAATGTTCAGGATATCATAAAACTGTATCATGAACTAAAACGATTCAGTGCAGCTAGACTAAAAGAGACGTATAGTTTTTGCACTGCTAGCTAAAAATTGACAAATTTGTGAAAGTACCAATACATATATGATGATGGATCAACAACATTTTCAACAACCAAAATAAAAAAATAAGGACATGAAAAGATGATGAGGTATGTGTTCCCCAAGGCTTGACCAGGTAATGGTCAAGTGATGTTTATGGTTCGCGGTGGGTAATGAAGAGAGACCACAGTGTGTTCGATGATTCAAAATATTAGCATCTGACAGTATAAAGCCACTTGGGGACTTCTCATCCTAAACACAAAGAAAAGCCTGTTGATTACTTTAAAAATAAACTACTCGATTGTTGTGTATATCAGAGTTGTTTTAGCAAAGCTGCATCTGTCTTGTCAAAAGCTGAACTTATCTGAAGTAATTTGCAGAGTTTCCTGGTTTAAAATGCATCACACTAAAACAAAGGAATTTATGATTCCTTCTGCCACTAACATTGATTTAACTATAGTTAACAAAGTAGCAGCCAATAAACTAAAGACTATTTTTTGGCACATTTCTTCTTTGTGAGCATAGAGGTGCATATGGTAGAGGGATCAGGTGGGGGTAGCAGTTTGGGAACTGCCTGCCACTTAATCATTTGTCATATTATGGTCAGTTGTGGTTTGTACATACATGTGGATGGTATTCCTCTTTAGTGGCAACATCCTCTTTGTTGTCCATTTGTTAATCCCACCTTTCAAATATGTTCAATTGACTAAAGGTAAAAGGTGATAAATTTACTGAGTGTTTAGATTCTATTCTGTATTCACAGTCTTTTAAACTTGTGAAGATATTAATATTAGTAAGTAAACAGTGTAGGAGTTTAATCAATCCTTTTGACAGTATGTCTAGCAAAATATATTTACATATTAAAATAAGAGCTCACCAATAGCCATAGAGCAAACTATAACAAATCTAAGTAAAGTTAGAATATTATTGCTCAGAAAATATCCCAACCCTTTTGTGAACTGACAGTACACAAAGTTGCATATATTCTGGGAAATAGATTTGCATGCTTAAATTAGAATAAATGAAGTTTAAATATGGCATGTTGTTTCATTATGCTAGTTATTGTATCTCTGATTATTACTGTCAAGGAGCAGGCTAGAACAAAAAATTATAGGTTCACTGGGCTACCAGGGTGGTTTTCATGTAATCTTGTGACATACCAGTCATGGTAGGCCACTTACAATAATTAAAAAAGGCACAATACAACTAACAATGACTGGACACTGTATTTTTAATTCCAAGCTTACATTATCTACTAAAAGTATCATCCTACCATAAGGTGAAGTATTTACTGACCAAGCTCCAGGCAACAATGCTTAACCTTGACCTAGCATTTTGCATGGAGTTCAGTGAGAAAATAACATGTATTATTCCAGTGCAACAGCAAACCTGAGAAAAAGAAGGAGGCAGTGCAAAGGTGTTACAGCATACGTGTCAAACTCAAGGCCCACGGGCCACATCCAGCCCGTGAAGCCATTATTTTTGGCCCGCATGACCATATTTAATAGCTATAAAAACTGGCCCGCTGATAGAGCGCACGCAACACTATAACACCATAATAGTCCCACAATGCACTGCCAGCACGTTGGCGCATCAATCACGGGCCTGCGAGTGCATACCTCGCTCGTTCAACAAGCCCTCTCCCCAAAAACTGACTAAATGAAAAGTGGACTTTGAAAACAGAGAATATGTTTACGGATGTAAAGGACAAAGCTGAGGATAAAGGAGTGGCTCTACAGGTGGTGACCACAGACCACTTCTCAGTTCCTATGCTTTATGGCTGGTGTTTAGGTCACTTTTAATTGCTGGCAGTGCTTTCACTCTAGTGGTAGCATGAGACGGAGTCTACAACCCAAACAAGTGGCTCAGGTAGTGCAGCTCATATAGGATGGCACATCAATGCGAGCTGTGGCAAGAAGGTTCGTAGGAGGGCCACAACCCAGCAACAGGACCACTGCCTCCGCCTTTGTGCAAGGAGGAACAGGAGGAGCACTGCCAAAGCCCTGCAAAATTACCTCCAGCAGGCCACAAATATGCAAAGGGAAGGAGCCTGAGCTGGTGCGTGAGGTTGAGCGGTTCCAACTAGATATATAGTTGGACCGAGCAGTGTTTTGCTGTTGGACTTGTGTGCTCTTCATGGATTGTCCATAGCGAATGCCTTGTTCAGGCATAAAAGTGTCCACATGTGCATTTGGCACCAGGACACTCTAGGCTGCAGTTCGATGATCGACTTTGTAGTCGTTTCATCGGACTTGCGGCTGAATGCCTTGTACACTCAGGTAAAGAGCTGTAAACTTTTCACCACATGGTGGTGAGAAGTCCCCTGACAGAAAGAGTTTTAACTCCCATCACCAGCAGAGCTTCAACCATGTCCCGGGTGAGGTAGGGTACATTGAGTCCAAGTGGACTGTGTTCCAAGCCTCTATTGTTGAGGCGGCCAGCCACAGCTGTGGCCAAAAGTTGTGGCGGTAACCCCGAACTTGTTGGTGGACACCAGCAGTGAGGGATGCTATCAAGCTAAAGGAGTCATATCAGGCCTTTTTGGCCTGTGGGACTCCAGAAGCAGGTGATGGGTATCGCGGACTAGGCAGAACGCAGCTTCGCCGGTCACTGAAGCAAAAACTCGGGCAATCTGATGGCCTTATATCATGGAAAGAAACAGATAAATCTTCCAGTATGTTTTCTAGAACATCCAGGTGGCTAGTCAATTATAATTAAAATAAATTATTTTTACTCTACAACCATTACCTTATTAGATATAGTTGCTGTTGTCATGGTTACATGTAAACACCACACCTTACAACAGAATCCTTTTGTATGTTTCATACCAAACAACTACAATAGATGTGTAACAAAGACTGAAGCTTCTTGAAGCAGCCAGCTCAGGTTTGAGTTCTTGCGATTTGAATCATCCTCACTTTCTTTTTACCCAGAAATTCTTAAAAGCAAAAACTTGATAAACTTGAAACATATGTAATGAAATGATGAAGTGGTGGAAATCTTGCCTGACTTTTGCTGGGTGCAGAGAAGGTTGCCATGTCATGTGGCATTAATACCTTGCTGATGTAAGATAGCTGTGGGTCAGGACAGACAAGACACTGCAGCTGCTCTCCTAAGGCATCACTGGAATAAATCCACCATGATGTGCATGACCTGTGATACATTTTTATTTTTAGATCAATAATCTTATACAGTTAAGCAATTAATGTAATTATAAAATTACATATTTTTACAAGTTATGAATGTAATGATTGCTACTGGTTTTATTTTGTGTACAAAACTTTCTTTTTTTTTTTCTTAAGGAAATCTTGGTGTGATTTGATGAAGAGAGGTTTTTAATTTATTGTAGCTTCAATAGAAAAAATGTCCTCAGGGTTTTCAGAGACCAACTTTAGAATATGTTTTCAAATTTGCTGTTATAATAGATGAGGGAAAAAAAGACATGAATACCCTGATTATTGTGGCTAAACTTGAACTGGCTGGCCATAAACCTTAAGAAGAAAAAAAGCAGTCAAATGTGCAACAATCATGTGAAAGTAAGTGTTCACTTTAAAAGTGAGGCTTAGGCTGCGTTTCTGTTCAATTCCATTCTCGTGTTGAACCGTTACACCGCTTAAATCATTGGCAGCTCTCATCAGCAACACCTCGTGCAGCCAAAGGCACATCCAAAAGGCCTTTAACTAGTCTGTGTTGATTGAATATTTCATATTCTACATAATATTTCATATTCTAAACTAAGTTCACCATCTCAAAAATAACTGTATTCATATTTTCAAGCTTTTCTAAATTATCTTTCCATTGATTGCAGCTGCATAGTATGCTAAAATTGCTGGTATATGCGCACCATAACCATCTGGACAGATGGATATTTTTCTCTGCATATATTTATTTAATACTAACCAGATTAGTAAAATTTAAATACAAAATATATAACTTAATACATCTGTTTAGTACATGGGCAGAAAGCTGAAATGAAAACCTGACAAGTAGTGAAAAACTGGGGTTTTATATACAACTGAGGGTAATAAGGTAAGTGGATGCAGGTGTGCTGATAAACAAACAGGGAGCAGGTGCGATTTAAAAATCTCTGGTGGATAGAGAAAAACAGAAAAAGGAGGGTAAAAAAAAAATCAACATTCAACAAAATTTAAACCAGTTTATAATCAAAACCAGAGCACATGACTGTTTATTCCTATTACTCGTTGTTGAACAATTTTACATTCTGACCAAGTGGCTGAAGTTTCACGTTTTGGCTTTCATCTGTTTTAAGGTAAAATTTCAGGTAGTCAATTAATGTTTGACTATCTTACAACACAGCGACGTATGCGTGCTAAGTGTTTAAGCCCCAGAATCAGCTGTCGAGAAAGATAAAAACTGGACTAACATTTATTAATTAATACAGTGAATTGCAAGGTGATGCCTCATTTAAATGAGTAAAAAAAGAGTCTGCAAGCTTCCTCGGTGTAATACACAAGATGATCATAATGCTCAAACTGTATTAGATTGCAAATAAGATAAACCTTCAAACCTATTTTAGTGATAGTTATCACTTTTGGGGGGCAGTTGTTGTATTTAGATGCTAAAGGTCTGAACTAGTTAGATGGAAAATATTTACTTTATCGGCAGCTCCCATCCTGTATATTTATAACAGCAAGATACATGATTTAATTAAATAAAAATTAGTTTAAGGCAAAGAACATTTAAAAGGAATACAATGATAGCAGAGACTGATATAGACAGTTCAAGGCTGGTAGGGTTAGGGAAGGCATATCTCCCTTATCTCGTCAAGTCACACCTACACACGCACAGCTGAAGACCTACAACTGGGACTTACGCCTACATAGTGCATATGATCGCGGGGATACCACCTCCAGAAAAGCCTAGCTTCCACTGCATTAGCCCCCCCAGCACACACAATACAAATAACACAATTAACCAGGTTGTTCCCACACATGGGCATGCATTTACAGAAAAACACCTTCAGGCAGTTGGATGATTTCTTGGACACCCAAGGATGCAAAGGTCCCCTTCCTGTGGTACAACAAGACATAAAAAGAAGGGAAAGCAGACAAATTACTGGATATGAATAAAAATGCTAATTACAAATTTACTTTAATGAAATTGATTAAAAAAAATCTTACAGAGAATTAACTTTGCTCTTACTTATGCTAATGCATATTAACAGTGTCTCAGATTTAAACCACAGTTTGCCATGCACAACTCAAATATGAACTCTGTGAATGACATCTGTTTAAACAGCCTGTTGTAGCAGGGAATGCAAATGAAAACCAGCTATAAAAACATGAAGACAAAAGTAAAGAAGCAGCAGAGTTCCAGAATTGGTAGTAACATAGCTCATCAGTTAGCAGATCACAGTTATCTGTCGCAGTAGGCTACACAAGACGGTACAAAAATCCAAATTGGCAGACCCTATAATGCAAGAATAATCTCATTATCTAACAAATGACTGATAAAAGTTCTATCATGAGAGATAGACTGTACATACCAATCAGTCAATATCTAGTGACTCTGGAAGGGGTAAAAGCCTGTGCATATATAGTTAGCATTTACATAAAGACTCATTACAGCAAGTTGCATGTAGCAGAGCGCCGTGAAGAAATGGGTGGCCATACCAATGATGATCCGTGTGAGTATCAGAAAGTTCAGGGACCAACACTGAAGCAATCTACAAAAAAAACAAAAAAAAAAACAACACAGCTGCATTCAACAGCTGTGCTGCACCTGCAGCAGTACTGGAAGTCAGATGGAAACTATCAGAAGAGCTGAGAAGATCAGCAACCTGCTTATACACTGCCTGTCCAAAAATAGTCCCACACACTAATACTTTGTTGGACTTTTCTTAGCTTTGATTATTACAGAAGCCAAGAGCATCCATGCTTGACTAATATTCTTATTTTTTTTCTTTTTTAATGTAATCTCGAGATAACAATTGCAGTTTTCTTCTGATAACAGGATCATTTATCTAATGTTGATCTAATAGTATCAATTTTATTTCTCAAGTGCTCTGCAAAGTTCTCGCATGCAGCATCTCATGGTGGCGTGGAGGACTTGCTGAAATCAGCATTTATTAAAAGATCAATGGTTTTAAAAAAGCAGGAGTTTGGTTTAAAATGTCAATAAAAGTTGCAGCTACTTTGGAATTTATGTAGCGTTTTCTTACAGTTCTCACCCCGGCTTCCTGTTGGCTAAAACTGGTGATGTTAAAAAAAAAAAAAAAAAAAAAACACAGAAGTGATCTGATAAAGCCAAGTCTCAAACTCTGTTTTGCTGGTGTATAATTGAAAAAAAAAAGTAAATAAATAAAATTAAACATTTTGTATATTCTAAATAGAAATTCTATATTTGTATTCTCCTAGTTATTATTTAATCTTATTTTACTGAACTTATTTTATATTATTTTCATCTTTATTTTATTTATTCAATCGTATTTTATTTCATTTAAATGTTTTGGTCAGCATAACATCTGTTATTTAGATTCCAGTGATATATTGTGTGATTCCCCAGTGTGATTGGTGAGGGTTAGGGCCACACTGGTCAGGGACATTACTTTATGTACTATAGGTTTCTGTGTGTGGTTGCATGTATGTCATGTATGTGTGTGGGCATGGGGGACTCTTAGGGATAAGATTTTTCTTGTTTTTAATGAAAAGCACTTTGTAAGGCAATTTCTTTGTACAAAAGGTGTTTTATAAATAAAGTTTGATGATTGATTGACATATTCTTTGATGCACAAAACAGGCGGCTTTTTAAAAACAAATAAATGATGCTCAAATGTAGAATAATTAGTTAGTGGGATTATTTCTGATGGTATAGATTGTTGAGTAATTTTAGCTGTTCCACCGCCTTTTTAAATCTCCTGATAGAAAAAAAAAAAGCTAAAAATTTGGTGGGGAAAGCCTCAGTGAGAATAACTGGTGCATCAATGCTAAGTCAAGTTTCAGGTAAAAAGAGTCAGCCGATGTTATTATCTAAAATCAAATCATTAATAATAAACTATTTGTTTGACAGTGATCTGACATTTAAAAGAGCCACGTTGAGCGATGCAAGTTCGGTTGTGAGATTGTTGATGTGGGCTTTGTAACGTTGTGTTGTGTGAAAAAGACAGAGACATCTAACAGTAGAAGTATGTGGTTTTGGATGGGGACGTTTGTTATGTCTGTTGGATCACATAATCACATGTCTCTTGGATGGGACTAAATCTAATCCTGGAGAGTAAAAGGATATTAACTGTATGACAAACTATCATGTTCACATTACAGGTCTTAATAATAAAATTAGATTTTTTATTGAAATCTGTTTTTGTTTTTTTTCTTTGTTTTGTTTGTTTGTGGTTGTTCACATTTTCATTATAATAGGACTGGTATTACTCTTAAGTGTATATGGTATGTGGCCCTGAAGAGGCACTTATACCTAGAGGAAAACACAATGTCACACAATGTGTGGTGTTTATGGGAATAAACATGGATGCTTCACGTGTTTGTGTCAATTTGGAATTACATAGTTGGAACTGAAATTATGCCCAGGTGATGAATGAAAGAAGAAGGTGGGAAAAACCAAAAGCACAATGATTCAATATTTCCACATTCCCCTTCCACCAGTGCAGAATTTTGATGCTTGTCTCACTTCTGTTTGTTTGCAGCACTACTGTTCAGACTGAGGGCACATCGACAAAGATCGGATATGTATCCACTTTAGGGACTCATAAAAGTGGCCTGGGTAAGATTTTTTTTTTTTTTAAAGTAAGATTTGTGCTGTTCAGACTGTCATTAGAAAATCCAATACGAGTCACATAAAGCAAAAAATCTGAATTGAGCGGCACTATGAGTATAGCCTTTGCTATCAGTCTTCTGTCATGCAATAAACTCAGAAGTTTTAACAAAGACCCTGCTTCAAATCACCACACAGCCTTCTGTGCTTCCTACGGCTAATTAATGACTAATTAAAAATAACCCTGCAAAATCTCCATTTTAACTCAACAGTCGGCCATTAATTTAAATTGTTTCATATCATTTCAATTCACCTAATGTATAAGTCAAAGCAAGTAAGCTGTGCAAAAAACGGTCAATGTACGATGAAGTTATTCTCCTTTTTTATCCTTGTAAATTCAAATAATATTCTATTTGTAAATAAAATATTTAAAGAAATGGTCAAAAGTTGAAGTATCTTTTTTATATGTTGCTCATCAATAAACCCAACTATATGTGATTCTAAGAACATAAACCACCTACATATTCCTAACATTTTATTTGATAGTAGATTAAACACCCAGGCTTTCTGTCATCTTTTTTATGAGGAAAACTCAGCAGTGGCTTACCCATCTACTTCTATTTCCTTTGTGTTTCTTTTCCGCCCTGACAGATCTACAACCAGCTCTTGGCTATTGAAATGGTTGACCAGCCTAGAAAAACTTTGTGCCACAAAGAACAAGGCTGAGTCTTTTTCCTTTGTTCTTTTTCTCAGTCATATTCTCCTCTAACACAACTGTATTCTGTTCTACCTCTGTGTTTCTCTCATTGCACGAATCCTTCCACCTCTCTCACCATCCTTGGCTTCACAGTATCTATCCCTGAGGGCCAATCGATAGACTCCAACAGCCTTTCAATAAAATCTGCTCTGTGCTACTGGAGAAAAGAAACGCCGTTCAATCGAACCGATAACTCTCTCCTTCTGTTCCTTTTGATTGCTCTCTCTCTCCCTTTCTATAAATACCGCTCCCTTCCTCTCTGTTTTGTGCATGGTACGAGGAGGATGATAGGGAGGCGATATAGGCAGCAGTCATAGGCCACGGCTGGAGGCTTGTTTGATGATCAGTGGGGAGGGATACAAGGAAACATCACGCCACAGGCATTGCAAATAACCTCTGAGTAATGCAAAGGAGATAGAGCAGACAGCACTGGGACAATGAGTGGCGAGAACAGGTAGGCACATTCAGTCGGGTGGTAAGTGTGAAAAAAAAAATCTGATAGATACAATTTCTGTCACAAAAAGCAGGAAACAATTAATATCACATGCCCCCATATGACCCAACTTCAAGCTGTGAATATTTATGACACCTATCTGAGAGAGGAGCAGGTTGGTGATCAAAGTTGTAGTTGTGGGACATTACTGTGAATATCATCAGGTTTATTTCCAGGAATTTGAAAAAAAAAAAAAAACTTCGGAAATGCCTATTGAGACTAATGGGTAAAGAGCAACTCAATTTAATCTTAGTTTAAGTCATTTTGGCAGTTGCGCTATCCAACTGTGAGAAATATGTGATTTCCATTGTTGGCCCAGTATAGATGGTCAATTGTAGCTAATTGTGATGCTTCAGCAAAAGAGGGAGCTGAGTGATCTGCTGGTCCAGCTGGAGTCCTTTGCTTTGTGTGTAGAACATGCTTGTATTGGAAGTAGGATGGTAATGGGTAATATTGCATTTAATATTGCAAATACATGGGAAAACAGGGTAAATTATTTACATATATTCACAGTGAATTTAAGAAGCAGGTTATATTGTGGTATATCCATCCATCCATCCATTTTCTGCCGCTTATCCGGAGTCGGGTCGTGGGGGCAGTTCCCTAAGCAGGGAAACCCAGACTTCCCTCTCCCTGGTCACATTCACCAGCTGTTGTGGTATTTCTCAAAGCCCAATTGTTTTGGTGAGGGTCATTCAGTTCATTGTTAATTATTTTATGTTAACTCTGTTCCCATGACCAGTTATTATAAATTTACATGTGTCAACATTTAAGATCTATTTTAGACACAAACAATAAGATATGCCCATTCCCTACAAAAGCCTGAAAATAACAGAAATAATAGCATCAAGAAGTAACAGCTTGAGCTGATCCCCTGACAAATGTAAAATTGAGGTCTCTGTTTTCTTTCTCAGCAGTGATCAGTGGGCCTGTGGACCATTAAAGTGGGTCTGCTGTTAGCTGCCCACAGGTGTTTTCTCCCCTATGAAAGCTTCAAATTTGTGTGACCTATCATGAACTTGTTGGACAGACAAGAATGTGTCAGTAACAATAAGACTTTGATTGCAAACATGGTGCTGTTTTGGTGTCAAGAATCAGCGGGAGTCTTATTTATGTGTTTGCTACTGGCAAGATGACAGGAGCACAGTTTGGTGAAAAGCCCAGCATGACTCAAAGGCACCTAGAGCTTGACAGATGCCCTGTAACATAGTCGGGATTATATATTGTCACAAAGCTGTTGTTGAGCTGTCGGGGATGCCAAAATTTCTATGGTAGCCTCTTTCATTTTGTACAGTATATATTCAAAATTTGTGGCTTCTGTGACGTCAGCCCGTTAAAAGATGCCTTGCGGTATCTGTAAATTGTGCAATTGACATCTCAGAGGAGAGTAGAAAAAAATTCCCCAAACACGATCTGACAGGTGTTTTCAATCAACAATACTGACCACTGCTTTCAGAATGCACAGGAAGCAAAGCTGGGTCTGATAGCTTGTCTGCATCAAACTTCATTCCTATCATTCACTTTAAGTGTTCAACATAAAACACCATCTACGTTTCTATTTCTTTCAGGAAGCATATCTTATGCCATCTCTTGGGTGGCGTTTCCATTATGTTTCTGACCATAAATCTGAAAGAGCAAACATCACATTTGTGTCTGCTACTGAAAATTATTATGTCTAATTGGAAGTTTGTGTTCAGCATGCTAATCTATAATTCCCTCTTCAAGACAGTATTCACCCAAGCTTTTCGGTGCTGACAATTTCTCTGTCTTTTATCACTGTGCATGTTGTGCCTACATTTTTAAGCTTGTAATGATGTTTCAAAACCTGCTGAAAGCATTTCAGCTACTGTTTGGTAGATTTTATCTATTCTTTCTCAAAAAAAATGTATAATGGGAGTTGCCTTGGTTTCATAGCTATTAATTTAATTTAGAGTATAGTTCTTTACACATGAAGATTTTCCTTTTTAATTATATTCCTTCATGTGATCAAGAAGTTTACAGGTAGCATCATCACTTTTAAAAAAAAAATCCGTGCTAATTAGATATTTATTTGCATTTTATCTTGATGCTGAGCTTGTGGGGTGACAATGCAGTGTATAAGTCAAAGAAATAAATCTTGTACAAATGCTAAAAACTCTCTTTCATGACTTCTGTCAGTTATTTAAGTTTTAATCCACATTACTTCACTGTTGCATGTCACCAGCCTAGGTTTCATATTCACAAATTGAACCATTTTAAATGCTGATATGCTCTCTCTGGAGGACAATTCAGCCAACCTCACTGTCTTTCATACTGTTTAATGTATGAATAATTTATGATATAGTTTAACATACTTTTTGTATGATTTGCATAAATTCTGTAACAAAAAAAAAAACAACTAAAAGAAAAATCCAATTTTCAGTTGGCCTCTTACAGAAGATTTGTATCATTGATTATAAGTTTGTTCTGCTTATAAACCTTTTATTTTCCCTTTTAATCCCACATTGTTGCTAATTGTATTTCAGGAATGCACCATTAGTTAGTTAAAGGACAAGTCTCTAGTGTTGTTTAGAATAAAACACAGGTCTTGAGCCTTGACCACATAACTTCATTAATAGTTATGTCAAAGCTTGTTACAGATACATGCAGCATAAATCAGACATATAATTATCTGACTGGTTCACCTTGGATCTCTCGGAAGTCTCGTCATTTCTTACAGCACCACCTAGTGGTGAGGAGTGGGAGCACAAAAAGTAACGACAACAATGTTGAAGCAAAACTGACAAACAAAAGAAAACTCTGCAAAACTGCCATTGTTAAACTTTGTTTGTATTCATTAAGGTTTACATGTTACAGGACAAAAAGGACAATAAATATTCAGGGAGGTGTGATTATATTTTATACATTACTTTTTGTGTACAAATTTCATTATCCACATGATGTAATTTGTCTGAGCTATTATTACAAATTTAGTTTGCTCACAACCACTATACAAATTCATACTGAGGTATGTTCCTGCTAGGTCATCGCCCATTTACTGAGTCTGAAACTATTCTTTGTTTCCTGTAGAGACCAGATATAGAAAAGTTAGAGGGTTTCAGGAGGCTTTACTTGCCTTGAGGGGCTCTCATAATACATGAGCAGAACTCACTGCCGGATCAGCAGGATAATGACACTGATGCTCAGACTTGCCATTGCTGCTACATGGCTCCTACTGCATTATTATGTGTCCAGATACTATCTTTAATTCTACTTCCTTTAAACAAGGTTGATGTGAGGGTCATTAAACCTCCATTCAGAACATTAATTACCTGATAAGACTTGCTGAGGTAATATGGACAAGTAGGGCTTTTAGAAGAGAGAGTGAATAAACTAAATGACTTTTTCCAACAGCGTGCAGCAGCATGCTTTATCCTCCCCAGCATACCATCATCCTAGACCTGTGGTATGCCTGGTTGTCTGGAAAAGAAGAAAATGTGTTTAAATTATATACAGCACATATTTATAAGAATCTATAGCTAGAGCTATGAATAATTTTTTTATGAAAGGTACCAACAATCACGACGACCTGAAAAAAGATAGACTCGTTTTATATGTGATGTGTATGTAAAGATATTTTAGGAATGTTATTGGCAGCTTATGTCTTCTGTAATGGTTCTCTAACGGAGTGGTTCTCAAGCTGGACCCCAGTACATTATTATTACAAATATTTTTGCCAATCAGCAACTGTAGAGAATCAACTTAAGAGCCAAACTATGCATTTATAATGCACAAATAGGTTTATGTGTGCCACACACAGTTTGAAATGTGCAAAAAACGTAGGTGTTGTGAGAGCAAAGTTTTGAGCTGTTGTGAAAATGTGTGAACAGTCCCTTAAACACTTGCCAGGATTCCATCATGGCAAGAATCAAATTGCAAACTGTTGTCTCCTCACAAATAAACCTTCAGAAACCAAAAAGCCAAAATCCACCTGGTGTCATCCTGCAATTTACAACAAGGCTGCTTTATTTCTGGAGGCAAATGCTACTTGTTCATTATATGCAGAATATGTCTTACTGATCACACTGAAAATCTACCAGAAATTTTTTTAGAGACCTGAACTGCACACTGCAATAAGATGCATGTTTGAGAGAAGTTAACAACAACCTCTTGCAACTGTCCCTTGATGGAAAAAAAAAAAAAAAAATGCAGAAAGAATATTGCAGAATATTCTTTCTGCAGGTTCGAATTCCCGGGACACCAGCACAATGAGGATAAGTTGGCGAAAAAATAATAAAAAGCACAACATTTATTAATAAAAGAAGGAATGACATTGAAATGAAAGTGCATAAAAACCTAAGGGAAATAAAAGTCAAGGTTTAAAATGTAAAAAAACGGTCTAGTCCAATCTCGGGGCTTTCCTTGGGCCACTGGTTTTCACCCGAGAGACGCTCCGGCAGGCCTCTTCCCACTGCTGTCCGATCCCTACATCCAGTGTCGGACCTTTCGCTCCCTTCACACTGCCGTCCGAAACACAATCCCAGTGTCCGGGCTTCCACGCCACCGTCGCCGTCATTGCTGCTGTCAGAGGAGAGGGAATAGAATGAATGCCAGCCCATTACTGCTACCGAACATAGTCCAAGCCAGCCTGGCTCCCTAGTTCAGTCACTTCCCTTCCTGTTACCACCTGAGACCCCATCAATTCCACCATGCCGCCACCCCTGCTGCTCCGCTGTCGCCAGGTCGAGAGACAGCAGCCATAGCGGGCGGGACGGCCACTACTCTCCCACACCGTCCGGGCGTCCATCCGTCTGTCTGTCTGTCCCTGTGTCCTCCCCGTGTCCTCCCCGTGTTTGTCCTTGTCAGTGCTGCTCCCCTGTCTGGAATCTGGTGTTTATTTTCATGGGAGCGACAACCAGTGTTTGCAATCACATGCAATTAGGCTCAGGTGTGTCCCATCAGTAACATGAGCCATTGTTCAGAGTTCCTAATCCAACTCCACACAATAAAACACAGCAATACAAAAATAAAAGATGGGGTTACCTGACCGTACTACCAAACCAGTCCACACTTTGCATCCTGTGATACAACAACCCCAGTGGTTACTTATTTTGTCAGATTATATATGTGAAGTGTTACAGCTAGGACCTAGCCGTCTGACGAAAGCACTGCAAGAGCTGTGGATGAATAAAGACAAGCTTTATTGAGTAAAAGTTGTTGGAAGCCGGAGGGATGATCCAGGTGTATAAGAATCTCTGGGAGGCAAGGGAGATGATTAATAGGAGTTCCAGTGAGAGAAGGATACAAATAATGACTAGGTCATCTTACTAGATCTAGGTGTGAATCCCTACAGAGGGGGTGGTAGCTGGCTTTGGGTCAAGGTCCTGAGTCGGCAGTGCAGCGAGAAGGCGGGTGGATACAGCGGAAAGGTGCGACAGGTGAATAATTTGAAGCCAAGACAGGTAGACGACAGAGAAGATCACTCTTGATGAAAAAGAAGCCTTGATGAAGGCTGGTGGAGAAAAGATATGCCAGCAGGACCTGACCAGACTCCGCCCTGGGCTTCCTGGGGCCTGCTCTGACCCACCTAAGGCTCAGAAACTAAAACTAAAAAAATAATTAAAAACACCACAGCACGCATTATTACGACAAATAGAGTGTAAAGTCTGTTTTTTTAATGCAGAAGCAGAAGACACTTGGAAGAACACAGCTATTTACGGTTGGTTTTCAGCATTGTCCCTATACAAAGATTTCTTTAGGTTTTTTTGTGAAATCATGGTAGATGCTAAAATAATCCACCATAATTTGTACAAATTCATGATGAGAAACAGTGTTATTAAATTATAAAACTACTTGTCCATAGAATCTGGAAGATTCAGTGTGATGCTCCTTTTATACACAACCATGTAACTGATCATTAAAATGTTTTGTTCACACTAGGTGGTCTGCTTCAGTTTGAAAATCATACTGGGATCATTTCTGGCAGGTGGTCACACACAAGATTACTTGCCAGACTTAACCCATGACTTGCCTGCAAAAGCTTTGTTAAGCAATTATACAGTTATTATTTATATTAACCTGATAGAAGCAGAAACTTGTGATCCAAACTGCTTGTTTGTTGACTAGATAAGGCAGCTTCACTGTGGCATCTGTCCCTCGAGTCTGTCATGATACAATATTTTACACCGGAAACATCAAAGGTGCAAGGATGTTCCTGCTTTCTTGAGCAGATTTTAGTTTCTCTAACACGTTCTCTGTCATGTTTGTTGTGATTGTAGTAGGTTTTTCTAGCTTTCCATGTGTCATGTCCCCTGACTCTATGTTCTCATTGGCTGTAGCTCCTCACTTACCAAATTCTCTTAAACTGACTGCTTCAGAATATAAAGCAAGATAGCAATTTAGTCAGAAAATCAGGACCTCTCCTGCAGCCTAACAAATCACATCTTTGAAATGTTCACACAGAGACTGGTGATCGCCAATCAATCCTAGATTTGTCTCACATCTCGACCATTTGTCTGTAACCTTCAACATTTCTATGTGACATATAAATCAGGCTTGAAATTATATAGCGTGAACTTGGCTCAACTTGCTCCAATTTATTCTCTAGTCCTTTTGTCTCTGCCGCCCAAACTTTTTTGAAAAGGTATGACCAGCATCAAAATCAAAATGAACATATACTGTATTTGTCAAATGGTTTTTCTTTTATGATATGATATAATATTTAGTATATGTTTGTGTTTCAAGTAGATTTTGTGATTACTTGACTTGTTAAACATTGAATTGTGTTATCATTAACAGTTTATTATTTTTCAACTTTAAAAAAATATGATAAATATTGCAGCGTGTAACATGTTATTGATCATTTCAGCTCTATAGTTTATTTATCTCTGATAAAGTTAAAAATAGTTCACAGAAGTTTTAGCAGTCTAATTAATTTCCTCAAAAAAGTCCTCAAAAAAGTAACAAGGAAAAATAATGAAGTAGCTTAAAAAAAACTACAAATTGGTAATACTTTACTTTTCCAATGGACACGCAAGAAAATTCCTAATAATAAAAAAGCATGTAATAATGAAAAATACATACAACATAATTAAATACTTAGAAACTCACAAAAGGTTTTAAATAAACCCTGTCTTGTTTGTACTATCCTCACTTATAGAACACCTAGAGTGTTAATTCGCAGAGCTGCAATAAGCACTAACAAAACATAGAGCTAATTCACTTTAAACTCAATCAACCCTTTTTCCCTATTGCCAGCAACACTGCAGTACAGTGCCTGCATTGGGCAGGCTTCCTTGCATGTCAATAGTGAGCCATCTGCTCTGGCTCCTGTAATGGAGAAGAGCCCGGCAGAGAATTTTACCCACAGGAGGCTTTATTTGGATGAATGAGGTATAGACAAGATGGTTCGAAGCTCTGCAATGGTCAAATAAACTTCGCACCCAGACTTCTGTGAGTCAGTCCTTCAGCTTTATAAATGGGGAATGATTTATTAGTATCTTTTCAGTTCTGACCTGAGTGTAACCTGGAGTTGACCTGATTGTGGCTCTTTGAAGTGCGCAGCATCTTAAACAATCTGTAGAGATTGCAAAATGCTGCAGGCATGTCTGCTGTAAATCTACAGTCCAAACAATTAGGTATTTATTCTTTTTTGTGTATGGTAATTTTCTGAGACAATCAGACACAAATCCATCACACCAACCACAAATTCCACCTACAATAGCAATATACTAAACCACACTCACTCTTTTGCTTCCTCTTTATCATTTTTCCACACCCACATTGATCCATGTACATATACACACACACAGAAAAAAAGAGCACACAACCTTGGGCCAAATTCAGTGTGCAAGTTGAGTTAAATAGAAACCGTCCAGTTTAAAAAGGGCTACAGTGCAATCAGTGGAAATGCGGGGGTCAGGGGAAAAGGGTGGGAGGTGGGGTATTCAATTAAACCACTCCACAGAGGAAATGCAATACATACAATTTAACTGTCTCTGCTCTGTTTCCATTATGTTGTCACTACCCATAAATCAGAATGATTTTCATGAAATGTTGAATGTGAATTTTTTTTTTCAACCTCTGGCTCCATTTTAATTATTGTAAGCATTTGACTGAATCATGTGCTCACTGAGTAATCATTTTATTTGAAGACGGAAATATTGAAACATTTTTTCAAAGAAATTCCAGGCATTTTCTGTTCCTAAATTGTGATTTTTTAACTTTCGCAGTCAGCCTAACCCTTGTGCTTCCTTTGACACAATACTTGTGCCTATTCCGATAGAAGGTGTTCGTGTCTGAAAATACACTGTTAAGTGAAGAGAGGATATGAGAAAAAATATTTCAAACACAGAGTGAAGAGTCCCTAAGGACTATCAGTCAGAAGACTGCAGCTCTTAGGAACTAAAATAGAGCCAGGCAGAAAGCATAATTAGGCATTTTAAGTGCTTTACATAATGCAGTCAGTCATAATGAAGCCCCTGTGGGATCCAGAGGCTGGGCGGCTATTGTCACTCTGCTGCAGTTGCAACATTCATAAGGAAGCTGGAGAAAGAAGAGAAAATGGATATGTAGAAACTGAAAACGTGTACACTGTGTGTGTATA